>BGNK01005919.1:2072-13825 GCA_003297005.1 Symbiodinium sp. clade A Y106
CGACCCACTGTCACTTCTGCTGAGTCGCTGAGAGGAACTTACGCCTAGTTGCTGAACAGCCGCTGCTGACAAAGTCCGCATGCTGCAGCAGGTAATTAAGTAACTCGCTTCTCTGTTTCGCCGCTGTTTTCTTGTGTTTGTTGGTATCGATTAGTTAAGTTTAGTTGGGACCGAGAGCTGCAGCCGCAGCCGACGAGGCCCGTACCTGCCAAAAAACCAGAATAGGTGGAGCTTTCGGCTCATTACAACTGGAGGCCTTGTCATGGCACCTGCGATTCCGGCTGCATGCTGCATGATTCGGCGCCGCTTATGGGACTGCCATGGGGCACCGAAACCAACAGTGCCATCGCATCATCTTGCTGGCACGCATTGCTGCTTATTTGGTGCTTCTCGGGAGATCCAGTCATCTTGCGCGTTGCTTGGAACTCCACTCTTGATGACTCTACCGTCCTCACTGATGCTGGTTCTCGCATGCTCTTCTTCTTGTGCTCGGCTCTGCACTGGAGCTTGAGCCCTGCTGCATGGCCAGCCTGTCATGCTCTACCAGCTGTTGTGGTCTCCATGCTGTACGCTCAGGCTCACGAGTGCTCAAACTTTTAGCCACAAGCGCCATGGCAGACCAAAACCAGGTGCTTGAAGCAACGGCCTCGCAGCTCACAGCGGTAGCTGCTGGCCTTGAGGCCCTACGTGTCCAAGGGGCAGCGTAGACGGCGGCCAATGCCAAGACGGCCGACAAGTTGGTGGAGATGCAGCAGCGCATCTCACAGCATGATGCCCTGCTCATGGGGGATGGACCTTCGGTGCTCTCCACAGCGGCACCAGTGGCACGCCTGCAAGACTGGAAAGTTCGGATCCTACATGGAGACGCAGGCTCCGGCAATGATCTGCAGAAAAGGTTGGCCCCGCCTTGCAAGCACCCTTCTCACAGGTCGGTGCCGAGCTCGTCAACCACGCAGTGAAGATCAACACGCTCGAGCACGAGGTCCGCATGCTCAAGATCAGGACGGCTTGGACGAAGAAGAACCTGATGTACTCACAGATCGAGGCGGCCAAGCGCACACGGAACTTCTGTGAGTGGGCCACAGCCGCGGACCGTGAGCTCACAGTCGCGGAAGCTCTTGAAGGAAAACAACCTTGGCTACCTGGAGTGGGACCTCACAACCACGACCATGGAAGGCACCGACGGCAAGAAGTTCCTGACCCCGATCCATCCTCACAGTCCAGACCTACGGTGCGCGCAAGAAGGTGATGGACGCTTGTTCCAGAGCTGTGGTGCGCTACTGGCACGAAGTCAAGGACGAAGCTGGCCACGAGAAGGACGACGAGGCCGAGGACACGGAGAAGAAGACGACTGGAGAGGGCGAGAAGAGCGCCGGCTCACAGGACACCCCGAAGAAGGCAAGTGACGCCGACGCCAAGGATGACGACATGGGAGAAGGGGGCAAAGTCGGCTCCTCACAGAAGGAGATCAAGACGTTGAACTGGAACCTTCCAGTTAAGATGTCGCCGGGGATCACGCAGTTTGAGCGACGGCTCGGCGGCTCGGCGCTCCGCTCCACGGCCTGATGAATGCGTCCCAGCGGCTCTTCGCCCGCTTCAAGAAGGACCCTGGTGCCGCGATGAAAGACCCTCATCCTGGAGGACAAGGAGGGTGCCTGGCTGGGAAGAATCCTTTACAGCCGCAAGACCTCGAGCCTCACAGGAACGACGGGCACAGTGGCGGACTGGAAGTGCGAGGCACAAGGACCGCATCCTGGAGTGTTGGCGTGACGTCTGGCACGATCAGCTGAAGCAGCAGATCTCCCAGACGGAGGTGGAGAAGGAAGCCTTCTCCACAGCCTCACAGAAGACCAGCCAGGACTACTTGGCCGCCGCTCGCCTGAACCGCTTCCTCACGAAGGCGGTCCCGACCTACAACGAAGGCGAGGAGCAAGGCATCGAGAACTGGGTGGCCGCTTCAAGTTCGAGCACCCCTGGGAGCTTTCCTTCACAGCGATCTCAAGACCTCCGCCCCGTCGACAAGTTGATGGAGGAGATGTCGGCCACCAAGCCATGACCGCCAAAAGAGTGGGGCAGTTGCTACACACCTTGTAGAATTGTAGAAGGGAAACAGCAACCTCCACCCACTCAAGAAGTGCGTGTTGCTGCACTTCTCCAGTTCAGAACCAAAAGAAAAGCTGAGTTTTTTGTTTTTCTGTACTCTCCAAAGACGTCATACTTTCGCTTTTAAAAGGCTTTTCATTGTCATTATTCTTTTATTTTCACTTTTAACCCCCCAAAAGCGTTTTCGTGTGTGATGGAAAGGACCTTTTTTTATTCGTCTTGCGACATAAGAGCGCGTAGTTTGCAGTTCTAAAAAGCGGAAAGGTTGGAGGGAACGCAGCACCACTGCACAAAACACCGTTCACTTCGCATGGTATCACACTCAGCAGCGACGTCACGTGTTTACCAAGGCAAACACTGGCTGGAATCCGCAGCACTTACAACAAAGCGGATTCGACAGACTCGACCGACGAGTTGCATAGAGTTGTACGCTTGCTTGCAGCGGCCTTGTGATTCGCATCTGGCCTGTGAGCTTCATCGGCCATTGGGGGTCTTAATTGAACAACCCCGAGTTTGTTTTCCAGGAACATGTTGGAGTGACAAACTGGAGTTGAAATTGCCAAGTCTCTCATTTCGCCAAGCAGATCTCGAATCCCCAAAAGCAACTTCTCAGTCTTGTCCAAGGCAACTTCCACCCACCAAACCTTTCCAGAATGAACTGAGTTCTTCTTCGCTTTACACCGCCAATACGTCTGAACCTTTCATTTATGATCATTCTTGTTTTTTCACTTTTTAGGCTTCTAAAAGCGTTTTCGTGTGGCTTTCTCAAAAGGACGCCTTATTCATGTTTTCGCTGGAGTTTGCAGATTGAAAAGAGCAGACGGGTTCAGCTTGGTCCATTTGCAAACTCTTCCAAAAACAAGTTTTTCTAAATCCCTCTAGTACGTCTGGATTTCGCTTTCAGAAGACGTTTCATGTATTGTTATTCGCATTTTTTTTCATTTTTAGTTCCCCTAAAGCGTTTTCTTTCTCCTTTATGTGTAATGGAAAAGATGTTACTCCTCTGGATCCGAGCAGTTTGCCTTTTGCAGCGATCCTTGGTTGCTTTCGGCGTGCCAGCCGAGCAACAAGGGGACAGACTTTTGTTGGCGAACGGTACACATCCGGGACTTGGGAGCTCATACTTCTTTAAAACCCCCGTAGTACGTTTTTCTGCAGAAGACGTTTCTTTATGATTATTCTTTTTATTTTCACTTTTAACCTCCTAAAGCGTTTTCGTGTGGCTTTCTCCTTTATGTGTGATGGAAAAGACGCTTTTATTCATTTTTTCGCGGCATACGAGCGAGGAGTTTGCAGTTCTAGGAAGGCTCCTCCCATCTGCAAACCTTCCAAAAAATGAATTCGGACCCACAGACCGGCCGAACCCAGGTTCGAACTTGGGTTAAACCCGGGGGACGGACCAGCCTCTGTCTTTGTTCAAAGATGGCCGATATGGCGCGCGTTGGAAAAAACCCTTGCATTTGCAGCGTTTTCCACACAATGGCTGCCTTTTTGTTTGGCTGAGCAGCGCAGGTTTCACCGCTGTTTTGTTGGCTTGTCTTGTTTCGGTGGTTTTCTTCGGGGACTGCGTGCTGCAGATGCAGTCGACGAGGCCCGCACACGCCAAATTTTAGGTTGATCTCGGGTGACCTGTGCATCCGAACTTTCCAAAAGCGGACGGGAAATGATGTGCAACGCACGAAACTTTTCAGAATGCTCAACGATCATGTTGCAGCATGGAAATCTCGATGGGTTTTGGGCTCAACTGTTTTTTACCATTTGACTTGCAGTGAACCGTCCACTACCTCAAACTCGTCCAAACATCAAACCTACGCACCGAGTCCCATCGACACCGCCAAGCCTTTGCATCTAACAAAACTTCAACCCCTCTTCAGCCTTTTTCAAGCTCTTGCTTGAATGATGCGTGGCTTCGACTCAAAATTCGTCACACTTATGGTTTGCATCAGACATGGGCATTCTCGGTCTGGCACTGGCCCAGGGTTGAGTTTGCACACAATTTCCACTCTTCGTGCACGTTTCCGGTTACTCTGACCTGGAGAATGAATACAGCTTGAACAGTGCCCGAAATGTCCGACTCTTCACGGTGCTACCTTGCGGGAATCATTGCTGCAGTTTGGACGGTTTGGCAGCACGTTGCGCACTTTTCATGCACTGCAGCTTCCAACACTGCACGCTTTCGACAAGCTCTTTACGAGTCTGTTTTGGGCAGAAGCCACCTTGAGGGAACTTGTGTCTTGCAATAGCGTTTAAAAATGGCTCCGGCAAGTGATTGGTTACCGTTTGCCGTTGTCATGATTGGTGTTGTGCTTTTGATGAGATTCCATTTACTCCAAGGTGTCGTTATTGAATGTTGCAGTGTGACGTTTGCCAGCTTGAATGCTTGACACTTGTTGGCGCATCGCTGGTCGTGGTTGGTGAGTTTTCTCAAGAAGCGCGGTCAGCGCAGCTGGTACATTGAAGCCACCCAACAATGAAGATCTTGTGGCTATGGTTGGTTGCTGGGGGCATCGCTCGTGGAGATGGCGCCGGAAATCGTCCATTAATCCTGGTTCCAGGACTTACAGGCAGCGCGCTAGAAGTGCAAGAACGTGATGCGCCGATGCCACACTTCTGGTGCAAGCGCAGCACATCCAACGACTGGATGCAGATATGGGTCAGCCCTGTGCCTACGCTGCATCTGCCAACAGTTCATGTGCAACACTGCCGGGCTGTGTTCGTTTGGCCATGTTCTTGTGTTTTGTCATCCTGAGCTGGCAGGTGCAAGCCTTGCCGTGGGAAATCGATTGCTTGATGGCCCGGATGACTTTGACGTATGATGCCGCCACAGATGTCTATTCGTTTCTCGCTTCGAATGCTCGCATGCATGTTCGTGTGATTCTGTGTGTGTAAACCAAACATTGGAAGACCGGCGAAATGCAGTTCATCATGCAGGAACTTGGCCGGCGTTGAATTGCGAGCGCGTGGTTGGGGCAACGGCACGGCAAACGGAAAAAGCCACAAGGCGTGCAGATCGATAGTGTTTGGAAAGTTTGCTCGTGCATGGATGCAGATGTGAGCTGAGTGAAATGCAGGACATCTTGTACAACTACCAGTTCGACACGATGCTGCACCACTTGCAGCAAAACCTTGGGTCGGAAGCTCACAAGATGCCCGTGTGACTGCAATTGAGGTTTCAATGTCGCCTTGACGAGATTAAGGTACGAATTGGGGACCGACGTGTTCCTTGCTCCTTATGACTGGCGCTTGGCGGGTGATGCTCATTCCAAACCTGCAAACGGGGTCGGCGGATACTACCGGCAGCTGCAGGGTCTGATTGAGAGGACGGTTCAGGCCGCGGATTTGCTTGCAATCATGGTCAACTGTTCTTGTCATGTGCAGCAACATGTGTCGTTGTTGAGTTGGAAATGCACTTCTTGCCTCCGCTGCAGAATTTGCATTGGGTCGATTTGTTTTCTTTTGCAAACGCAGCACAGCTTTTGCGTTGTGCGCAGTATGGCGAATTGCGATTATATGTCGGTGAGGGGGTGTTGTGCCTTTCGTTGTCGTTCGTACTCTCGAGACGACCACAAAACATACATTCATTATCGCTGTTCCATGTGGAAAATTTTTGATAATTAATCAGTTTGCGTTTTGTTATGGACGAGGCATGAGTGAGTCTGATGCGGTTTGCCAAAGATTTTTTGGTTGTTCCGGATGCGGCCGAGCAATGTGCCATCGCATCATTGCAGGCACCAGATGATATCGGGCACATGGTCAGTGGCTATAGCTGGCTGCAGTTTTCATCCCGTCCGCGTATGACCATACCAGCGCGCACGACGCGAGCTGTTTGACAGTGTCTTCTTTTGGGACGGCGCTTCACATACCGCAACTGCTGCCGTGCAAAGCAGCTCAACGCCAAGCGTTTTTGTTGAGCAACACCGTGTACATTGCGCCAGTCGGCAGGACGGCTATTTTACTAAGTATCCAGATTGCTGGTAACGCTAGCGTTTGACAATTTCAGGGCGTTCCGGTTCGCCTGTGCAGATCCCGGCACGCCGAACTACCCCACCCGAGCTCGATATCCGCTGAGACTTTTTCGCGTGTGGAGTTGTTGCGGCTCGCATCAGCTTCCGAAGCAATTTGGTCCCGCACTGCCGAGCCTCAAAACGTCCTCGCCCGCGCCATAGCCCGTTTGCACATGGGCGAGTTCTCAACCGCCGGTCGTGCATCGGTTGCTGAGCAACTTGCACCAGGCACCGTGGCATTCCTTACACTACAAGAGCGCTGTTGAAATTTCTCGGGTGCATTGGACCAGCTGTCCACTGTCACTATCGGAAACTTCGTGCAATCGATGTTCGATTGGTGCGCACCGTCAGCATCTTGGTACCTGTAAGTGTAGTGACTTTTCGAAGTTGTGGCACCCAAATCACGTGTTCCATCGCCTTTTGCAGCCGCTGCCGCTTGTCTCTGCACGCAAACGTCGTGTGCGAGAGGGAGGTTTGCTGGTGCGATTTTTCGCTTTTCGCTGAGAACTATGGGGGGGCCATTGATGCAATCGTAAGCGCTTCGGCATTCCAGGCCGATGATGGTGGCATGCACAAGGTTTGTTTTCAGCGCGGCGAACAGAAAGCAAGTTCCGGCATTTGAGGCACGGCTTCGAAAGGCGTTTTTCCATGCTGCCTGCTTGCCTCTCCCACACCTTGTTGTCATGAGCACCACGGCTGGCACCAAAGCCATTGCCCATTGTGTGCGTGCCGCCACCGAGCACTTAAAACCCAACCCCAACATGACGATGCCAGAACGCTCATGCGATCACAAGTTCGCGCCAAGGCATGGAGCGACTGATGCGGCCATTCGGCTGTCGGCACGAGTAAGCATGATATAACAAAAAATGGTCAACATCGCATCGCGATCAGGTCATCGTGCATGTATGCGATCAGCTCGGTAAGAAAGAAACACCCGCATTATAGGTTTGCGGCCGCATCCTCACTTGTGATTTCTTGCGATCGACGAACAAGTTCGCATTGGAGCAACCCACCGCATACGGGACCCGTGCACTGGTAGGGCCGAGCACCCTGATGGTGTTGATTCGCTCTTTCCCGAGAGCGAGTTTTGTTTTGGCAACCACGCCTTGGAATCTTTCACTAAGCAGTTCCGTCGACGCGGTAGGGGCGTTGCCGTTTGCACGGCAGCTCTGCGGCACACCCAACAGGTACTCCAGTGAGAGGATTCGGGCGGGCGTGCATCATCCCTACCACGTGGCTGTGCGGTCAGCAATAACATACCGCACTTGCTTGATGACGAGCGCGTGATCAGGATGAAATTTGCGGGGTGGGGACGGGTGCTCGAGGCGGCGCGGTGTGCGCATGATTTTGCAAGCGCCCGGCTGAGGCCCGGATGCGGGTGCAGCAGCGTCGGCCAAGGTTGGTTGTGAGGGCAGGCCTGGGGCGTTTAGGGGCTGGGCACGCATGAGTTGTCCACTGCTGGCGACCGCGCCACGATGTAGTGGCGTTGCGTTGTGTTGTGCCCAAACGCTTGGCACCCGGTGAGAAAGCCAGGGCCACGTGCTCAACCGCCACAGTGAGTTTGTTTAGTGGGATGAGTGGGCATGCGTTTGAACTTAAACTTTGACGGCATGGCACACGCTGGCTTCCATCGCTGCGATGGTTGGCGAATGCTGCGCGGCAAGCCGCACCGGAAATGGTCCACTTGCTCAGATCCTGCCGCCAAGCCGTGCTGCATGCAGCGCTCACCTGCAATGGAACCGCTCGCTCCGCAGTACTATCCGCCCGGGTGGGGGCCATGCTCCCATTGCTGCTGGTGGTTAACTGGCGCCGTCGGGCAGTCACCGTCGCAGCTGTTGTGCCGTGTACTTCACACAGCAACGTCGACACACACAACCGGGCTGCGCCTTTGCGCGACACGCCGCCGCCCGGGCGCAAAAACCGGCCTCGCAAAACTGAGTTTTGGGGTATAGGAGCACCGGACGACGCACGTTTGTGTTGCTTCACATACTTTGCTGTTTGCAAACAATTCTGAGCGAATGGTGCAGCACTACCCCGCAGCCACCCTTGGCTTGCCCAGCCCACAGCCCCAGCAAAACGAACATTGCATCGTGTCGCTGGGCCAGGGCAACCCGCACGTGGGCTGCGAGGGCATCTGTGACTGCCCGCGCTTATAGTGTAAACTGGTACGGCCGCGTGGCGCTGTCGCTTGGCGAGCGACAAGCGTTAGCGACTGCCTTTTGTATCTCTTGCGGGACCTGGGCGTGCGCCTGCTGGGTGACTGCACCCGCGAGCAGCTCCATAGCCGCGGCATCCTTAAGCAAGCGTCTTTCTTTCCACACGCAGCAGGATTTTCAGATGCTCCGCCCGCATGTTTGCTAGCTCCGCCGCTCCTCCTTTCTTTGCCTCAGTGTGGTAGCACCAGCAGTGAGCCTGACCTGTTGATCGAGCTGGACAGCAAGAAACTCGGCCGGAGGCCTCCGAGCTGGGTGCGTGGGGGCTTGCCACTTGGCGTTATTTCCTGGCACGAGCTCTGCTGCGGTCAGCAGTACAGTTGGCGAGCACGCGACCCCTGGCCGGACATTTACGCACGCCCTGCAGCCGGGTCCGCTTCGCGGCAACGGCATGTGCAGCGCTCCGACAGGACGTTGCCCGGAGTTTCTCCCCTTCGTCCGCATGTTCTTTGGCCAACCCTCGGTTTGCAGCTGGTGGGACGACAGTGGGCGCCACACGGTAAATTGAGCAGGGCGAGGGCTGCGAACAGGGCGGCAAGGAGTCGTGGTCCTCGGCATGCCCGGCGGGAGGCGGGAGCTGATGCCCCGCCGACCCTGCACGCAGCGGCTTGGAGCGAGGTGGTCTCGTCGTTGGTGGGGCAAGCTGCGTGGCCGTGCAGCAGGCGGTCGCGAGCACAGCATAGTACAGCGCCAAGGCGAGCCTGTCCGCCGCGCTGCATCCCCACCAGAGCGATGCTCCGCTCGAGCGTGTGCTCGAGCTCGCAGCGCCGGCAGGCTCACGCCGCTTGCTGATGCGCGCATAAGCCGAGCGCTCGACGTGCGTAGCTCTGGGGCCGTAGGTAGCTGGCAAGTCTCCAGTAGCCTTGCAGGTGACACTTGCAGTCGCAAGCAGGTGCCTTATGTTTTATAAAATGTTAACAAATTGAATTACCATAACGTGCCACTCGGCTCTGTGAACCCACGGGAGGCGCCAAAAAAACGGACCGTTTCGATCAGAGAGTACGTTTGCAAGTACGGATGCCCACCGAAATCGTGTAAGACATGATGGATCGATCACAGGATGAGTTCAGCAATAATTCGCTAAGGATTTGCAAAGCAACCGGCCAACATCATAGAAGGATAATCATCACGATGCATTTTGTTAGGGGCGGCGACGATTCCTTGCATCTTTCGTTTCCATAAAAAGGACGGAACGACGGAACGCCGACAGATTTGCAGACCTGGACGTCCCAGCAGTTGCAGGGCAACCGTGGGCCTGCGGACTTGCGCGGCAATGGGTGGGCGACTGCGCAAGTAGGCAGGGGCAGGTCAGCTGCATATGCTGCAGGCCGGGTTGTGCTGGATCGGCCCGTCTTCCCGCAACGCAGGCACCGCGTGCAGGAGGCTACTGACTTTTGCTGTCCCTCCGTCGACGCACCAGGTTGTTGTGCTTGTGCGCGTTTTCAGCGGGGAACTTGATGCTGCCACGCGGCTGTTTCAGTTCGCATTGCAGACTCGCACCGGCACTGACAGCTTCACATCGATGCTGCATGCAGCTGTTCGCTCCACGGGTGTCGTTTTTCTGATGGGTGCAGTGCCTCCACGACACCAGCAGCCGCACGGGCATATTTGCGAATCTGCGAAGCTGCGCGACACCGTCCCGTCATGTCGCGTCAATTGTCCGCTCGAAAAATTTGAAATTGCTGTGTCATCGTTTTCCGCCAATCACGGATCGATACAGTGGGTGGTGGTTTGCTCATGATGATCCTTGTTTGTGTTCGCAGCGTTATTAAGCAAGGCAAAACGTCCGTAGCCATTTTGGCTCAAGCCATTTTGGCTCAAGTCGGGCCGAAAAAGGTGGGAGTGTAGTCCCCCTCCTCTCCTCTCTTGGCCGCCCCCGGGCACCGCAGTGTGCAGCTGGGGGGCCATTGGCGACCGCTCCTGGGCGTCGTGTGCACGCAGTTGGGGGGTTGTCGTTAGGACGGGGGTGTAGTTGGGCGGGGTAGCTTGCTGTCATGCCCAAGGTCGAACTCGAGCTTGCTGGCCTGAAGTTGTGGAGGGGGAGTTCCTTTTGTTGCCCGTGGCGGCAGTCCTGGCCGCGGGAGGTGTGCTCCGACCGGAGCCGGCGCCGCCCCGGCCACAAGTTGCGCCACCTGCGCGGCACCCACTGCCAACAACACCACCCCCGGCGCAGCGCGCCCGCCTCACCCCCGCCGCGCCACCTCGCACGGCACCGTCCCGCCCCGCGGGCCGCCAAGCCTTGGCACGTGCACCGGACCACGCCAAGCCGCGTGCGCCTGGCCGCAGGAGGGGGGGCAAAAATTGGAACAGGGGCAAAAAGAAGCTTGCGCGGGCCAGCGGCCATCCTTGAGCACGTGCTGCCTGGGCCCTAGCTATCGTGTTGAGCTCCAACTTGGCCGCTGCTCATTTTTGCCTTGCTGCCAGGACTGGCCCTGCGGCCCGCCGCTGCCAGCCCTTGCCCTGCTTGCTTGCGCGGCTGCCGCTGAATGCTTGCCGTCCTCACGACCGCACAGGCTCCTGCTTTTTTCTCCTTGCAACCTGTGCGCACCTCGCCGCCCCCGCCAGGACTTGACCCTAGCATTGAGGTGGTTGTGGCCTGCACTTGTTGCTGCAATCTTTGGCTTTGCGAGGCTGCCGTAAAAGGCTTGCCTCGCTGCCGCTTGTGCATATCCTCGTTTTCCTATCTGCCCGAGGGTGCCGCAATAGGCTTGCCTCGCCACCGGCCGTCCCTTTTGCTTCAATTGTTTTTCAAATCTTCAGGCCTGAGGTCATCACAGTTCCGCTTGTCCGTTGCCCTTTTGCACGCCACCTCACTTGCGCCGGCCTTTTAACGCTGAGCAGGTGCGGATACAGAGTGTGCCGGGGCGAAACTCCTTGGCCACTTTCATCTGTTTTTTTACGCCGGCATAGTGCCGTGCACTGTAACCACATACGGAAATTTGCCCCCCTTGCAGCGACACAGGAAAAAATGTCGCACGGGCCACCTTCACCGCCCCTCTCCCCGGCCTCCCCCCTAACCGTGCCAGACAGCCCCTCCCCTCCTGAACTTTTGCGACCACACGCTCCGTCCGTCCCCCTCCACGCCCTCGTCCGTCGCTGACGCTGCCCCATGTGCTTTGCGCGGTGACGTCACCCCCGAGTTCGATGTTCCGGCAGCGGCTGCGTGCCCAATCCTCGCGCCTTCGCCGGAGCCTGACGCCGAAGACATGGCGTTCCCTTGCTGCAATGCCTTCACGCATCTCCCCTGCCTCGTGCGATGTGCGCAGCTGCATGGTACCTGCCCCAACTGCCGAGCTGCCATCGACCACCACCCTCGGGAGCCTGCTATCGCTGCTCGATGCGAGGCGCTGGGGATCAACATGCATGCCCCAAGCGCCCCGGCACCCGACACCGCCTTTGCCGTTGTGCGCGACTACGCGATGCGGACCTTCTC
>BGNK01005919.1:13895-32852 GCA_003297005.1 Symbiodinium sp. clade A Y106
TCGCAGGGCCGGCGCTCGACTTCGCGGACCTGCCCGACGCCCGCATGCACTGGAGCCCGCTGTGCCTCGCCGGGGCACTACAGGCATCGAAGCATGGCAACCACAATGGATGTGTATGCGTTGCCACAACGAGCTGCAGTTGGAACACATTTGTGTCCCGGACCCCGACCCCCGCATGCCCCCTGTGCTTGACGCTTATGCTTTGGGAGGTCGACCTCGCGAGATGACAGGAAAGGTGGGTCTGCAGCCGCTGCCCTTATGCGCGCTCTGCCAGACCACTCGCGCGAGGGGCTGCCCCACCATGTGACCTGCCTGACCTCCCAAGCCCAGCCCCACAGTGTGCTGCGCCCGCACCGGCGCTTGCACCGACCCAATACACAACCCTCGGGCCTCCACCCTTGCCCCTGCGTGACTGGACCAACTCTGCCCTGTACGTTCCCTTGCTGCTCGATGCCGCAGGCATGCTTGCAGCCCAGGCGCAACGCGACTGGCGATCGCGCGCTCCCATCAATGAATGGTGGCCTGCCGCTGTCGATGCGTTGCGGGCACGCGCCTTTATCCCCGTGCAAGAGCTTTCCGCAGCTGTGGAGCATGTCGCCCTGGCTTTCGCGCCCCCGGTTCTGCACTGGCACACGAAGGCCACCATATCGCAGCACCGCTACAGGAGGCGTTGCTTACTTTACTGGTCGGTCCAGCAGCCGTCACCACCCTTGCACGTCTCATAGAGGGCCTCCGAGGCCGGCCGGTCGATGCGCCAAGTCTGCCGCCACCACGCGACGCTGCTGCGCCCGCGGCTGTGCGTCGGCAAGATGACGCGCCACTTGTTCCGCCCGACGCCCCTGCCTCAGCTGCCCAACATGCAGATGTTCGGTTCCTGTGTGTACTCAGGGTGGTTTAGGGTAAGTCTGCTCCCACCGCCGCGGTTCAAGCACACCACGCAACGATCTAGCTGCAGCTTTGCTTTTCTTCTTTTATGCAGCTTACAATCTGCGTACTAGCTTTTGCTTTTTGAGAGCTCACATGCCTTGCATTTCATCAGCTTTAAGGCATAAACTTCGCAACCTCGCTTGTGCATGGACTCAGAGGAAGTCAAGGCACTACGTTTTGCCCAAGCTGCTTTGGTTTCCAGGCTTGGTGAACTTGCAGCTGAGTGTGCGGCCCAACGAGTGGAAATTTCCCGCTTGCACGGCCGTATTCAAAGGCTCGAAGACGACTTGTGTCAGGGCAGAGGCTGGCTGCTTCATCTAGGCGATCGCATCACCGCCTTGGAGTCCACTTGTCAGCGCCTGAGAAACCAACTTGCTGCACTTTCTGGGATTCTCCGCGATACGCTTTCTGAGACAGTTTCGCGTATACGCTTGTGGTTCTGATGTCAGCTTTCTTGGAAATGCACAGATATCTAGCTACACTGGAAACAAGTACGGCGCAGCAACGAGGGGAGTCCTTTGTTATGGTGGAAGCCCCGGATGCCACTTCCTCTTTTGCGCCGGTGATTCCCGTTCCTTCAGATGAAGAGCAGCAGCCGCGCAGCAAGCTTCGCAGACGGTGGCGCATGCAGTCTACTACAGCCCCGGTCACCCCTCCTTTACCCACGACCCTCGTCAGGTGCATCGTCTTCCGCTTGGCAGCTGGTGACTACGGAAGGCTTCCAGGAGGGGGTGCCTGCTTTTGACATAGTGAACATCACTGTAGATTCTACATGCCCACTTCTTGCTTCGGGATCCTGGCCTCCGCGACCGAGCTTGCGAAATTTTCCGAAGGGATCCACTTGGAAGGCTCCTACGGTGTGCTTGCGCTACAGTTCTCCTTCTCAGCTGGGGCACAAAAGCCTCAATTTTAAGCCGCCCGTGCCGAGGACATCTCCAGTCTTTGGAACTCCGCTGCTCGGATCTCGGCCGGGCCCTCACCAGCACAGCAGCTTTGAGTACCCTGGAAAACCCAAGCCCCGGCCGTGCTTTGCAAGAGCGGCAGAGTACTCAGCTTTTCCCAAGTTTTCCCAGGCTACAGGGGTGGATTCATCACTACGAACCCCCACGCCGGTACCCATCCTTCCCGCTACAAGCTTTTCAGGAGGGAGCCACTCAGTGCGTCCTTTCGCACCGCCCCAGAAACGGGCATGCCCGGATGCAGGCTTTGAGAGCTCTGCTGACAAGCACGCGCAGGCCGCTTCTCGCAATCAGGTCATGTTCGAGGAGCTTTGCAACGCTCACAGTCACCTGAGTTCTTCACTTCAGGAGATAAGCCAGAGCAGGCATGCGGAAGAGTTACGGTCCCGCTTGTTGGCAAAGGTGAGCGATACGACAGCAGGCCGCTATCTCCGCTCAGTTCAGATTTTCTTTGCAACCTTTCAGGAACTTGGAGGTTCGTTCGACCGCATGGAGACAGGCCACTTCCTGGACACCTTCTTTGCACTGGCACGGTCCTCAGCCGAAGGCCCGCTTGCTCACTCCCAGAATGTCATGAAAGCTTTGCGGTGGTACAAGAAACTTCTGGGATTACAGCCATTTCCCGACTTGTACAGTGCAGCGTTCACCTCCTTTACCATCCCGAGCTACAAAGATAAGCGTGAAAGCCTACCTCTTCCACTTGCATTTTGTGCTTACCTGGAAAAGGAGCTTCTCTTGGATAACACCCCCCCGGATAAGGCCCTCTGGTGTGGCTCCATCCTGGCGTGTATCTCCGCTAGTTTGCGCTTTGCAGACGCTCAACATGTGAAGTGGACCTCGTTGTGCGTGAGTCAGTACTCGCTTCGAGGGATCTGCTTTCGCACGAAAACATCAAAGCGTGGAGCCCCTTTCGCTTTTGTGAGCTACGGCCCGCACTCCAACAGCGAGAGCATTGGCCTCAATTGGTTGGGGCGCTGGATACAGCTTCTTGACGATGTGTGGCATGACCTGCGCACCCGCTTTGGGCAGGAGATCACGCCAGACTGTCTGTTNAGCGAGAGCATTGGCCTCAATTGGTTGGGGCGCTGGATACAGCTTCTTGACGATGTGTGGCATGACCTGCGCACCCGCTTTGGGCAGGAGATCACGCCAGACTGTCTGTTCTTCTGCTACGAGGCTGGCCAGTTTGCTCCCGCTTCGTATGCACAGACTTTGTCGAGATTGCGACAGCTTTTGGAGCTCAGCGGCCTGACCCCCGCAGAGTCTAATGCATACACGCTCCACAGCATGAAGTCCACTTTGCTTTCGTGGATGGCGCAACTCGAAATCCCGCCTACCTCCCGATTCCTACAGGGCCACCACCAAGTACCAGGCAGTGCCCAATTGTATAGTCGGGACGATATATGGCCCGCTTTAAGAGCACAGATACAGCTTTGGAAAGCCATTCACTTAGGCTTTCTGCCGATGCTCCCGCAGCACAGAGGCGGGCAGCTTCCGGTCCAGGAGCCGAGCCCGCACACGCAGGGCCTCGTTTTGCGAGAACTCCACTTGCAGCTGCGCTGCTTCAAGGTGAACGACGACGCCCGCACCTTCTTGAGCTGGCGCTCAGATGAAGCATCGCTTGCCTTGTCACCCGAGGTTACGGCCGCTTTTGGCCAGGTGCCGTCGCCGCTTCACCCGGCTCCAAATTTCGAAGACTCCGACGCAGAGCAGCCAGCGTTTTATGCTGCTCCGCCACTTTCAGAGTCGAGCTCCGAGGCTGTCCCGACATGGAGTGAGGAAGGCACAGCCCCAGGCCCAGTGTGCACTGCATCCTCGGAGCACTCGGTGACACCCTTTTTGCTGTGCACTGCTACCCGCTTTCTGATGAGTGCTTCTGGGATTGTTCACACTTAAGCACACGGGCTCCAAGATGACATGCCTGGCTTGCGGCTCGCCCGCTTGTGAAAACAGGCTGTATCCCGCTTGTGGCTGTATTGTAGCAGTCAAACCGGCGGAAACAGCGCTAGGGGCCCGCTTCTGCAGGCGGCGAGCCTGCATTCTCACAGGCCCTGAGACCACCTGAATTTGCTCGCCTCTCGGAACAAAACGGTGTGGGAGCTGTTGTGAAGCTTGCACGCGATGCCGCTTGTATCTGGGGAGCCTCTACTGTTGGTATTCCGCTTGCCCAGTGCTCAAGCCCCCACTTCATGCGGCGAAACTCCCATCTCCCCGCTTGGGTCATGTCTCAGCTTAGCGGTGAGCGCATGTACCAGATGTTTGCCTNTTCATGCGGCGAAACTCCCATCTCCCCGCTTGGGTCATGTCTCAGCTTAGCGGTGAGCGCATGTACCAGATGTTTGCCTCCTTGTCGGAGCAAGAGCGGAATCGCTTCCTGAACCAAGTGCAGGCGAACCCCACTTTCGAGGGGGTGGAACGCCTGCAGGAGGCGCCATCCGCTTCTACGGTGGCAGACGAGGCAGCAGTGTCCGAGCCCCCAGCTTCCGCGGCCACGCCTCAGGAGATGGGGATGGACTTCATGGACACGGTGGCCACCGAGGACATGCCGGTGCCCGCTTCAGATGCGGAAGCGGTACACCCGCTTGTGGTCGCGGCGCCGCCTGCACAGACGCCCGCTCCAGCTGCCTGCCCCGCTTTGTCCAAGGCGAAACAGGGACTACCGGTTCCGATGAAGACACCTCCTCCTCGTGCCGGTGACGACGGCCAAACTCATGCACCACCAAAGCTTTGGCCCAAGCAAGGTGCCTCTTCATCGGCTGGCACACCGAAGGTCCCCGCTGTGGACAAGGCCAAACCCGCTTCTCCGAAGACGGCCGAGCCGAAGGTCATCGCTAAGGAGAAAGCGCGGCCTCCCCCCTTGGTGCCGGAGGAGACCGAAATCCAGGAAGAGCCCCCCTTGCCGGCTCCCGCAGCTCCGCCAACTGAGCCGACGCCGCCTAAGACCTCTTTTCCCCCGGCGGCGGGCGAAACTCGCCACACGCCTAAGGCCTCCTTCCCACCCGCTGCGGGCGAATCTCGCCAGTCCGAGGTGGATCGTGCGCCCAGCTTGGCAGCTGCAGCCCCGGCTAGCAGAGTTGGTAGTGTCATCAATGATGCGGATGGTAACCCGCTTTTCTGCTTAGTTCAGCTTTGGGCATGCAGAAAGCGGTGCGAGTCCTGTGAAAATGCTTTTTGTCAGGCCACTTTCGCGGACCGCACTTCGGCTTACCACGCTAGGCACCGCTGCAGGGACTGCAACAGGACCGAAGGCCGGGCAGCGGCGCATCAGCAGCCCAGCTGGCCAAGCCAGTCATGGGAGAGTTCCCCCGCTTGGGACTCATGGCAAGAGCCCTGGAGCGAATCCTGGAATGAGAATTGGGGAGAGAATTGGGGCCAGCCCGCTTGGCGCTGAAAGCTCGCCATCCGNCAGTCATGGGAGAGTTCCCCCGCTTGGGACTCATGGCAAGAGCCCTGGAGCGAATCCTGGAATGAGAATTGGGGAGAGAATTGGGGCCAGCCCGCTTGGCGCTGAAAGCTCGCCATCCGATAGGGGCTCGCCTCTCCCAGTTTTGCCGCTTCTTTTGCCTTTCGTGCCGACAAGGCTTGAGCGCTCCCGCTTGGTTGCAAAAGCGAGTTCCCGCCGAGACTCATGCCTGCGCCCGCATACAACACATGCTGAGCAGCATCCTGCTTGGAACCGCTTGCTCCAGTATGCTCGGCCACTTCCCCCGCTCGGCTCAAGCCCGCTGTGCATTTGGGGAAAGCCAGAGCGACCCGGCTCCCGCCAGCAGGCCGGCCAATCTCTGCTGCCAAATCCGTCTCGCACGTCCTGCCAGGTGACTTCGACGTGCGGGTCTCAGCCAATTTGCACGCTCGCTCGTGGTTTTCTGCCCCGCTTCTCAGGTCATGTCAGCGGAGTTCATCCAGCTTGTCTCGGAAGCTAATGTGCCAGAGGAGATAGCAACGTCGCTTGAAGGCTTTGATATCGCCCTCTTTGCGAGGTCATGTGAATCTGCAGACGAGCTGGAGCTATTCATCCAGCATGCAATTGCCTCAGCAGGGGTCACACAGCTCCCGCAGAAGATGCTGGCGAAAGCTTCAATCCGCTTGCTCTTCAGCCGGTGCCGCACGGCGGAGAACCTACCCCATCTTGTTGGTTCCACGTCAGGCGGGCAGCTCGCCGCAGCCACAGCGCCTGCTGCACAAGCACCCACTCCCACTTCCACCTCATGGCAAGAAGCATGGCCAGCAAAGCTCAGCACTGAGAGAACCGCAGAACTCAGGCGCCGCTTTGAGGAAGATTACCCGACAGAGCTGCTTGACTCAGAAGTCTTCCCCAGCTCCCGCTTGCTGGCCCTCACTTCCAAGATGGTGGCAGAAAAGGAGATCAGGTGGCTGCCATGGCGCTTTCGCTTAAGCGCCAAAGCTCAAGACGAGAACCTTATGATACGGCCCAAAAAGCTCCCTCGCCTGCAGGAGCTGGGCGACTTGTTGCTTGATGAAGCACCCACCCGCGACATCCATGACGGGCCAGCTTCATACAACATGATCAACCAGCTTCTCACTCTCGCTACGAACAGTATTGCATTGTGCCAGGGTGCCCACTTAGGAGCTTTGAAGATGTACCAAAAGCGCTTTCTGCGACTCTGCTTCACGAAATATGAATCCGCTTCGAATCTTCGGGGCCCCACTTCACTCGAAGCGCAGTCTGCAGACAAACGGGCTTGGGAAATCATCGCAGAATTGGTGAATCAACATGCTTGGTGCGAGCGGACTTAAGCAGCTTGTTGGCCCCAAGAGCGACTCTACCTAAGCAGCTTCTGAATCACCAGGAGACCTGGCGCCCGAGGTACCCGGGTCGCGGCCGTGGGGGCAAGGCAGGGGGCAAATCGGGCAAGAGCAAAGAAGAAACTCGCTTTGCAGGGGGGGACCGCGCAGAGCGTGGAGGAAAAGGCGGCAAGTCAGGGGGTAAAGGCAAGGACGTGGTCGCCCCTGGCAAATAGCTTTCCACGATCTTCATGGAGGGCAAGAAACATACACTCTGCATGCGCTACCAGAATTGTACTTGCAAAGACCCCGCCGCTTGCCGCTTTCTTCATCGCTGCGCGGTCCCCAAGCCCGATGGCACAGCCTGCGGGGGCAATCACCCGGCATTCCAGCATGTTGCAATGCCCCACTAGGAAACCCGCTTCAGCGACACGCGGGAAATCGCTGAGGTGGTGAACAGTATCCCGCTCTGTGTCCCTGCACAGCCTGCAGGTTCAGCAGGCCTTGGTGAAGTTGTGGCTATGGCCACCAGCACGACTTCCAGCAAGGACGCTTTTTCCTTCTCCACTTGTTTGCAGCTTCTGGAGGACACTTTTTCCGCAGCGTTCAGCCAGGCCTTTTCCCAGGACCCGGCTATTTCTCCATCGGACGCTTATTTCAACCTGGGAGCTTTTTCTTTCAATCAAGGCAAATGCAGGGGCATTTTTCAGCGGACAGCACAGTTCTCCGAGAGCATTGTCTATATCAATAACTTTCTCCGCTATCACTTCCCGCAGGGCACCTGGTCATCAATATGCATCAGCCACAATGTTCGTACTATGCTACATACAGATTCAGGCAACGAGCTTGACAGCTTCAATCATACCTTGTCACTTGGGAACTTCTCAGGCGGCGAGGTCTGNTGCATCAGCCACAATGTTCGTACTATGCTACATACAGATTCAGGCAACGAGCTTGACAGCTTCAATCATACCTTGTCACTTGGGAACTTCTCAGGCGGCGAGGTCTGGGTGTGCCCAGCACTCAACAGCTCCGCGGGCAAACATCCGGCCCCCAAGGATTCAGCGACACAGGAGCATCCGGCAGGTTCGCAACTGCTTGGTGAGGCTGTAGATACCTGGCATCGGCCTACTACCTTCCCCTGCTCATCACTACATTGCACGCTGCCGTGGCAGGGAGATAGGTGGGTAATCGCAGCATACACGTGCAGAGATCCGCTTGCTCTCAGCAGCATGGAAATCACAAGCTTACAAGCTCTGGGGTTCCAGCTTCCTGTCAGGCCCTCGTTCACACCTTACCCACGAGTTTCGGCACACCTGCAACATGCGGGAGCCTCGCCCGGGGGTATTGAATTTTTCCTGGATGTGTGCTGTGGAGCCTCAGCCCCACTTAGTCAGGCACTGGCAGGGCAACACGTTTCCTGCATACGCGTGGACATGCTTGGTGACGACCCATTGGATCTTTCATGTGATGTCACGTGTGACAAGCTGCTTCGACTTGCTTTTTCAGGGTGCGTAAAGTATGCCCACGCTTCCCCGCCTTGCAGGGATTACTCCAGGCTGAAACTTCGGCCGGGTGGGCCGCTGGCCATTCGCAGCCCAGAACACTTGGATGGGCTCCCGGGCAACACACCTCAACAACAAGCGCGTGTGCACTCGAGTCAGCGACTGCTTTACAGGTGTACTTGCATTCTTCGTGCGGTGTTCTCAGCAGGGGGTCATGTGTCCCTGGAGCAACCCACCAACGCTATGTCTTGGCTGGAAAGCTTTGCGCAGTCATTTCTTTCAAAGATCCAGGCCTCGCTTGTTGTCATCCCAGCCTGCTCAGTGGGCCAAGATCTGGCCAAGTCGTGGCTGTTTGCCACCAGCTTTCAAGGTCTTCAACCGCTGGCAGCCAAGTGCACTCATGGCAACACGCATGTCCAGGTGGCTGGGGTACAGGATGCGCAGGGCCACTTTTTGTCTCAGCGTACCGCAGAATACCCAGCAAGGCTGGCAAGCAAATTTTGCTTGCAAGTGGCTCCACTTTTTTAGTGCCGGGCTAAAGCAGGCGGCGTGGCCGGGCAACCCCCAGTCGCCATCAGCTGCCCGCTTCTGCACTCTGGGCTTTGCTTTGCAGTGTATCCCGCACAAACCCAGGTCAGCTCCGCCGTTTGGTGCTCAGGACGGAGGGGGTATTTATTCCCTTCCAGATTGGTCCTACGCCCCTCGCTATGCCAAGCGCTCAGGAAGGAGTGGCAGCAGTGGCTTCTCGAAAAGCAGGTGCCAGCTCGCCTCTCTTACAGTGGATATTGCATGGGTTCCCAGCTTTGAGGCCATGGCTTTGTTCAGTCTATGATGATCTACATAGACCGTTGGGCACCAACATCAGCATCAACCCCACTTTTTGGGCAGGTATTGCTTCCCACCTGCAGGAGGATATGTGCTTTTCCTCCAGCCCTCCAGGTACCAACATCACCAAGGGGGCCAAGCTACTTTCTGCTAGACACATCAACATCCAGAGCAAATCTGACCTGCAAAAGGTTCCAGTTACAACCAAACGCATCTGGATGCGTGTGGCGGATCCTTCGTCCTCCAGGCGAAGGCTATCTGCTATCAGTCGTGAGACGCTTGAGTTCTTTTACTACCTCAGCTCCAGGGAGTGGCGCCCGCGCCCATTGCGACCGGCCCCACTTTCTTTGGTGGCCTCAGCAGCTGACGCCTTTGGTAAAGGTAATGATTGCGGTGTCGGCGGGTGGCTTCGCTTCCCTAATGGTACAAGTCGCTGGTTCTCCCAACGCTTTACAGTGCAGGACTTCACGCTGCAGCTAGATCGTTGTGTGGTGTGCTTGAACCGCGGCGAAGGGAGCAGACTTACCCTAAACCACCCTGAGTACACACAGGAACCGTTCAGGTAAGTCCTACACCACGCAACCTACATAGGGCTACGAGTGCAGTGCACAGAACTGTAAGCGAAAGCAACCAAGCAAAGTGAAGACAGAAGTAGTTGGCACTCGCACTCCTTNTACATAGGGCTACGAGTGCAGTGCACAGAACTGTAAGCGAAAGCAACCAAGCAAAGTGAAGACAGAAGTAGTTGGCACTCGCACTCCTTTTTGTTTCGGCTTGCCGGAAAGTGACTGTCCCGCTGGCCTTTGGCCAAAGCGGATCCTTTGGAAACTGCGGAGCAAAAGCGGGCTGACAGTCACAATGCCCAGACACGAAACTGGCAAGCCGAAACCTCGCTACAGCCGAAACCCATGTAAGAAAGTGAGGTGAGGCTATTTGCGCTCACTTTGCTGTTTCATNAAAAGCGGGCTGACAGTCACAATGCCCAGACACGAAACTGGCAAGCCGAAACCTCGCTACAGCCGAAACCCATGTAAGAAAGTGAGGTGAGGCTATTTGCGCTCACTTTGCTGTTTCATTGACGGGCCCAGCATATGAGCCGGGGGAAGCGGCCAAAGAAGGTGTTGATCACGGGGAAACAGCTGAACCTGGAACTGTATGTTCCAGAATTCTTGAAGTGAGACTTCATAGCGGTCAGCAGATGCAAAGCGGGGCGGCAGAGGTGCAGCGCCATCCCATCTCGAGAGAGTGTCAGCGTCCTCATTCTTCTCACCGGAAATGTGGCTGCATTCCAAGCGGATACCAGTAAGTGAGCTCCACATCGAGAGCTTTCGCACAAAAAGATTAAGAGGGACTTTAGATGTATAAAGCTTGTTACAAACTGACTCTGCCCCACTGTTGTCACTAAGTGCAGGCAGTTGCAGAGCCAAGCGGCCCCCTCCCAAGCAGCGCCAGAAGCAAAGTAGGATAAAGCATTGTGCCAGCGTTAAGAGGATATATCCAAGTTGGCATCAGCTTTGCTTTTCTTCTTTCCCACCCACCCACTCCTGGGTGCGAACCAGCTTTGCAAGCTTGGCTTCCAGCAGAGCGCGTGTTCAGTCACTTTCCGCTGATGGTCAGTTCAGTGTCTACAGCTTCTGATCTTTATTCTGCTTCTCTTGCTTCACAGTCTGTACGCGATACGGGCATTGTGACTGTCAGCCCGCTTTTGCTCCGCAGTTTCCAAAGGATCCGCTTTGGCCAAAGGCCAGCGGGATCGGCCGACAGTCACTTTCCGGCAAGCCGAAACAAAAAGGAGTGCGAGTGCCAACTACTTCTGTCTTCACTTTGCTTGGTTGCTTTCGCTTACAGTTCTGTGCACTGCACTCGTAGCCCTATGTANAAGGAGTGCGAGTGCCAACTACTTCTGTCTTCACTTTGCTTGGTTGCTTTCGCTTACAGTTCTGTGCACTGCACTCGTAGCCCTATGTAGGTTGCGTGGTGTAGGACTTACCTGAACGGGGGCGGACGATTGTTGCCGTGCACCTTCAGGGCAACGTCCTGTTGATGTGTCTTCCACTGCCTGTAATCCTGGCGGCTAGCACTTCGGCGCGCTCGCCAGAGATTGTGTCTACGAGTTTGCGCTTCCTCTGAGCGCTGTCCTCTTTGAGATCCCCCGTGAGCTCCGCGGTGTTGGTAGCCGCCTGGCTGTGCGCTCTTGAGGCTGTTCGTAGGTCAGCCCTGGTCTGATACCGTAAGTGGTTGTAACGTAAGTGGTCGTCAGTCGTCGTCTCCTCCGGGTTTTGAATCCCGCTTACTGAATTTCGAGGGTAACGCTGGGAGCGCGACACTACTCCAACTTGGGCTGGGCTGACCTGGGACTTGTATACTTGAATAAGAGGCCAGCGGCTTCCCGGCTCGCCTTTCTTGGAGGCCACCGCAGGACGTGCCCATATAATGTCTTAGAGTCCGTGCGCGTCGTTTCCAATTCAAAGTAACTGCCTCTTCTCGTGGCGTGTAGCCAGAGCGATTCCTTGCCATAAACGAAAGGCATATCGAAAGACCGTCATTCCATTTGGTAAGTAAAAGGAGTCTCGCCGCAATGAGCAGTGTGGCTTAGGTTTCGCGGCCTGATAGAAGATGTTGCCGTTTAAGGCGTGCATTACCTTATTTAAGCCACCAGTAAAACCCGAAAAACTCATTCGTTCGGTGCTGATTAGGACTGCGGTCTCGGAGTGAAACTTGGGGTGAAACGAGCGCAGAGGTCTCCTGTGCGCTAAAACACCCCAACCAACCCTAAGCAGGAGGCGTGCGCTCTGGAAAAGGTGAAACTGGAAAGCTAGGGGTGAAAAGGAGGTGGCTGCCCTCACTGCACTCACTGCCTTAGAAGCCCCCTCACAGTGTCCTCAACTGCTAAAGCTAAAAGCTACGGTGAGACGTTGCCTGCGGCCCCGAAGGGCGTAACAAAAGTGTCTGGTAACGTAAGTGGTCATCGTCAAATCGGTCGTCAGGCACCTTAAAGGTACCTTGGTAACGAAAGTGAATGTAGCGTAAGTGGTCGTCGTCATTGACTTCCCCAGGTGTGAGCCTGGAGGGGGCCTGTTAACGTAAGTACGGGGTACTTGGGTTGGTGGAGTCCTGGGTAGCATCGAAGGAGCAGTTGCAAAGCCTGCTGGAGAAATCAGCGGAACGCACCTGGGCTGCAGAGATAGTCAGGGTGATAGCCATTGTGATATCCAGGGGTAGGGTCCTTTAGCAAACTGGAGCTGCATGACTAGCCAGGCTTGGACTACGATTAGGGTGTGATCGCCCCTCTCTACCATCAGAAGCGATAGAGCTTCCATGCTGTTTCCTTTATTGTTCCAGTGTCTTGAAAGTAGATGAGACTTTTGGGAACCGATTTCGGACATTTGCGATGCCCTTGTGACGATGAGATCATATAGTGTGCCTAGAGCATCGTTAGGTGCCGGTAGGTCGTGTTTTTTAGTTGTCTGGAGTTTGTAAAGTGCTGTTACCTGAAAGTAGAGTGTGTCGAAGAAACAGCTGCCTGCACCTGCCAGTTTTTTAAGGGGCTCTGTTGTGTANGCCGGTAGGTCGTGTTTTTTAGTTGTCTGGAGTTTGTAAAGTGCTGTTACCTGAAAGTAGAGTGTGTCGAAGAAACAGCTGCCTGCACCTGCCAGTTTTTTAAGGGGCTCTGTTGTGTATGGGGCGCGTCCAAGGAACACGGCCTCTAGAGTAGAGTCTTCCTCTAGTGCCTGGAGGTAAAAATCGGCAAACTGGTCTGTAAGATACTCGTCTTCATCCGATAGGAGTGAGTAGGCTAGTTGTTCAATGGAGGCTTGGGACCAGGATAGTTCAATATTGTAAGTGTTCAGGGCTTTACCATAAGTACGACGGATTACTGAGGGCCAGGGGATANCATCCGATAGGAGTGAGTAGGCTAGTTGTTCAATGGAGGCTTGGGACCAGGATAGTTCAATATTGTAAGTGTTCAGGGCTTTACCATAAGTACGACGGATTACTGAGGGCCAGGGGATAAAATCCAACGTGATCAGGGAATCATAAGAGATCTCGAGTTCGGGTTGTAGGTTGGGGTCTGGGAGGTCCGTGTTGGAGATGATCTCCGCTGGGAGTGCCTCATAGGCACAATATACGGTTAGTAGGAGAAAGCTGCTTTGTTGAATGTTACACGCCAGGAGTTCATAACCTAGGTTGTGAAACCACGGGTCTGGTTTTAGGAAAGACTTGTCGGGAGGCATGACAAACTCAGTCTGTACCTTAGGCCAAGGGAGCACGCGTAAAGGGTCCTGTGGGCCCGGGCAGATAACTTCTGTAAACCACTCAAGAAAAGCTTCTGGGAGGTTAAAGCGAAAGTTGGTTTGCTTTAGGGAATGGGAAAGAGAATCGATAAAGTAATCAGGGTGCTCTACCATTGCGTGCAGCATCGTTCTTTCGTAACCTAGGTACAATGCGTGTCGAACGGGGTTGAGGGAGTCTACGCCTCTAGGTCCATAGTATCTAGCGGCCCATTGGGTCCATGCTATGCAGCCTGCGCAATCTCCTGTACCGAAGATAGTCTTACCTGCTCGGCATTCTCTGGTTTTGTGGCCCGTGTTTAAAGGGCACTTGAAACCTGGGGTAATGGGCTGGGAGAAAGGGTGGAGGTCAGCGAGTCTAACGGTATTGTGGAGTTTCTCTAGGTGAGCAATTCCTTCTGCTCCCGAGCAATGGGCACAATCGATATTGGTACCTAAAATGCACATACAACCAGGGCAGGGAGTCAGGGTGGCCGAGTCACTTGAGTAATCCAGGCCTCCTCTGGCTGGCTGTTGCCAAGGATCTGGAGCTTGCCACCATGGGTCAGAGGAGCCTTGGGCTTGATCGTTGTTCCAGGTTCTAGTTTGGGGCTTTTGCCAGGAATCTCTGTTGTTATTGGGTTTACCTTTTTGAGGGCTGGTATCGGCTTGCTTACCTTTACCTTTGTGGCCTTTGGGTTTGCTAGGGCCTTTCTTTTTGGTTTTACCTTTACCCGACTTACCAAAAGACGAGTACTCCATGCCTTGGTCTTGCATTGCTTGGTGGATAATGGGCTGAATACCGGTCATTGCTGTGAGGAGATGGGCTGGGTTTTGGGCAAGGGTCTTTAGGAGGTCAGAGGTCAGTTCCATGGGGAAANTGCCTTGGTCTTGCATTGCTTGGTGGATAATGGGCTGAATACCGGTCATTGCTGTGAGGAGATGGGCTGGGTTTTGGGCAAGGGTCTTTAGGAGGTCAGAGGTCAGTTCCATGGGGAAATTTCATACGGGAAATACTGCGTGGCTTGCTGTGGGGTAACGTTGGAGAGATCCTGGGTCTGCGAGTAATGGAAATGGAGGGGTGTGGTACTGTGCCTGGCGGCGTTCTGATAGGCTTGTAAAACCCTAAGGGTAGAGGCCATACGTTCCTGAAACATTCTGGGAAAAACGTTGAGCACATGGGTCCTATGCTGAGGCTGAATGGCAATATTACAGACTTGGGTATCGCCACTTGCAATGTACANTTGAGGAGGGTGTTCTTGGTTTCTAGGGATTTAAGTTGGGGTGTGAGGGTACCAACCACATGATCATGTAGTTGTGCAAGGGCGGGCGTAACAAAAGTGGAGTGGTACTCTTCAAAGGCATCCTTCATGCTTTCTTTCATGATATCAGGGGTGGGGACTGAGCCTGAGGCCTCGGGGGGAGGAGGGACATCGGTCGACATAGAAAACTGTCCTAAGTTGGGGTCTAGTCTTGCTTCCTTCCTGGGCCGCCTAGTTGCCATAAAGACTTGGAGCTTTGCGGGATCACTCTTAAGTTCCTTGACTAGTTCAGGGTCCATATCCCCCCACGATGGGGGCTCTTCGTCTTCTGTTTTAGCTACGGAGGGGGCAGATCGAAGGCCCGTCATGGAAGATGCTAGAGATATTTGGGATGGCTGCTTTTGATGATGGGTAGAGAGCAAACTGTCGTACATCATTTTGGTTATATGTTGTTTGTCGTCAGGGGAGCAGAGCATAAAGGTTTCGCCTTCATAGGATCGCAAGTAGAGTCCTGGACCTATCAGTGTTTCTTGAAGGAGGGCTGGGTCCGAGAAGGCTTCTGATGCCGCCGGTGGTTGCGGAATTCCTGAAGGAGCGGTGCTGTGTCAGTCGGCGACGCAGAGGCCATGGCTTGCTGGGGCGCCGGCGCCGTTGCCATGGCTACCTAAAGTGTGTGCTAATGTAAGTAAAGTCAAAACTGAGATGTCGATAGGGCTGAAAAAGTGGCCCCTCTAGGGCACAAACCAAAAGAGTGAAGTATGTAAACAAATGCGATGCCTCTATGGCATGAGCTGTGTAACCCCTAGGGCTGTAAAGTGATTGTGACGCATGTCTTGCTTTTGGCTCTACGGCCCTGGTCGATTGACCGTGGGCCTTGGGCTGTCCCGGGCTGGGACCGTCCTGCTGCTCGAGCCTCACACAGGACCATAGTCCAACAAAAGTGATGGGAAGCCGTGGGAGTAGACCCTAAAAGCAGCAAACCCCAACAATTCTCCCTGAACCCCACAAGTTGAAAAGGAGATGAGCCCAAGACCATCGTCCAACAGAAATAGATGGGAAGCTGCGGGGGTAGACCCGAACCCCAACAAGATCGAGATACATGGTGGGAGAACCCTAATTCGTCCAACAGAAATACTGGGAAGCTGACGGGGTAGACCCGAAAAACAGATCGCGAAATAGTCCACGGCGAACCCCAATAAAAAAGAGATGCGAACTGGGAGAACCCTAAACCCGAAACGTTGAAAAGGAGATGAGCGCAAGACCATCCTCCAACAGAAATAATTGAGAGCTGCGGGTGTAAACCCGAAAAGCAGATCGCGAAATTGTTAACCCGAAACCCTAAAATAATCGAGACGCGGGGTGGGAGAACCCTAAACCCGAAAAGTTGAAAAGGCGAGGAGCGCAAGACCATCGTCCAACAGAAATAGATGGGAAGCTGACGGGGTAGACCCGAAAAACAGATCGCGAAATAGTCAACGGCGAACCCCAATAAAATCGAGATGTGGGCTGGGAGAACCCTAAACCCGAAACGTTGAAAAGGAGATGAGCGCAAGACCATCGTCCAACAGAAATAATTGGGAGCTGCGGGTGTAAACCCGAAAAGCAGATCGCGAAATTGTAAACCCGAAACTCTAAAATAAACGAGACGCGGGGTGGGAGAACCCTAAACCCGAAAAGTTGAAAAGGAAATGAGCGCAAGACCATCGTCCAACAGAAATAGATGGGAAGCTGCGAGGGTAGACCGTCAAGCAGATCGCGAAACCGTAAACCCCAAACCCTAATTTGATCGATGGTAAAGCCGTAAGTCGAAAAGGAGATGATGAGTTTCAGATTTTTATAAAACAGGAAAAGATTGGAAATTGGGATGTGGCAAAGAACCGGTGGTGGGAAAGCCTCACCTAAAATGAAATGCCTCCGGTGGGAAACCCCAAACCCGACAAGGACACGACTGCGAGATCCTAATCCAATCGCAAAGCAGCTCGGGAAGTAGTGAACCCAAACTCGAAAACAAGATGGGAACAAGGGAAACCCTGAACCGAAAAGAAGATGACTAAAGTTGAATCTTACTTTGGGAATATTTGGGAATCAACTTCAATTGAAGGCAACTAGACATGGCAAACCCCGACAATAACAAGAGATGGAGGTGATGAGTGCGGCGAAACCCGAAACAATAGTAAGAGATGGCGGTTGCGAAGGGTGATTGCTGGAATCTCTGATGCTTGCATAGCTGGTGCCTGAATCGGTGGAGGCTCGGGTCGAACTCGCTTTGCTACTTACTGAAACCAAGCACAGAAAGCACATAAAGGAGTACAAAAAAAAAAGGCTGCAGAGAGCTCGGGACATGGCTGTTACTCTCGGTCCATCTTCTGAAGTGCTAATTGCACCAATGTGTTCTGGGCTGGTCTACGGGTTTGGAACCGGGTCGACCTCGAGGTCCGCTGACAAGAAGACGACCAGAGAATGTCCCAAAATCCCGAGCCGGGATGGTATGGAACCACCTGAGCAGCGCAGAGCCATGCAGAGCCTCCAGCCTCCCACAAGCTTGCAACCTGAACTTTTCGACATCTTCTCGTGGCTGGGCACGGCGCACGTCGCACTTGAAGGTCTGTGGAATGTCCACAGCTTCTCACTAGGCAGCGACTGCGCTCCCGAGGCTGTGACGTTGCTTTCGGCATTCTCGTCACCACGGTTCACGCAGCACTGCCTAGTGCTGCGAGCTGCTGTCTCCCACATTGCGGACATACTGGCAAAATCTGACAAGGCATATCCCTGCACAACTTGCAATGACAGCAAGAAGCTTTTCAGTCCACGGCATGACCGTGGGAGCCTGAATCGCCCCAAGGCCTCATGGAGGCTACGGGAATGAAACTCAGCGTGTATCTCTCATGCTGGCCGTGTTAGCGAGCAAGCTGGTTGCGGCAGGATGTCTAACACAAGACCCTCAAAAATGGGAATAGCATATTTAAAATTTGCTCACCAAGTCGACTTAGCTTCAATGTTGTTCAGTAAGCTGGTTCCTGAGCTTTCCACGAGGGTGCAGCGAGAGCGGGCGCGCACCGGCGCGCTCGCAGCGCTGACAAGCTCCCTCAGATCCCCGCCATGGGCATCTCTATTCGAAACGCTTTTGCGGTTGTGCCGTATAGAATGTTCAGTTTGCACGAAGCTGTCTTGGAGTCTGATGCGGGCTCAAGGGCTCAGCCTGGCTAGTGGTTGCGTCCTGGCCGAAAACCAGAAACTCCGGCTCCGGCGCGCTGCGGGTTTGGGCAGTTGGGATCACTTGAGGTCACTTGATGCTGCTCCTGTTGTAATCTTCATTACTGCCTCGGCTCGGAGCCAAGAGGATCAAGTGGAACCCAGTCTGTTCAGAACAGAGACGGGCCTCGTATGTTCCACTCTTCAGAATGTCGACCAGCATTTGGACAAGCGAGAATCGGCACGAATGCAAAACCTTGTCGAGCTCGAGCCTTTGCACTCCTTGCAAGTCTCTGGAGGTCTCCACAACCCAGGGCGCTACGCGTAGGCTGCACGAAAAGTGGCGAGTGTTCTCATCTCTGTGTGAGACCAGCAAACACGATGGATCTGCAGGAAGCTTGCCATGCCACTTTCACACCACGTTTTGCCACTGCCACTATGATAAGCGTCGAAAACTGATGGCAGAACAGCACCAGCTCATGGCAAACAACGGAGCTCCAAGACTTGCTTTCTGTCCGACAGCGCTATGGTCTGTTATACGGAGCTCCGGTTTAGCACATCGCCTGCTGGAGAAATGTTGCAAGCGGCTTCATCCGCTACAGCCATCTACGTGTCTCCGGCGAAGCCATTACATGACCAATTGCCACATGACAAGATAGGATCTTCTCCATAGAGCTGTCAAGACTGAGCTTGTTGACGATACCACGGTAGGCTGGTGTCCCGACTGACAGGCTTTAAGCCCTCAGATGAAGAACAACGAGGTCAGTCAGCTGCCCGTGCCACCTCGCACCAACGTCATGCGAAGGCTGGACCCGCGTACACAGTCGGCGTGCCTCGAAGAAACCACCCCATTTCAGCCCGCCCTGCATGGCACGGCCACTGATTGTGCCCGGCCTGCAGAGACCGTCGAAGAAACACGGGAACAAAACTACAAGCATGCTTGGCTTGGGCCGTAGCCCGGCACCGTTCAGAGTGCCATTCAGGACCGTATCTTCGTCCTGCAAACATGTTCTTTTGAGCTGACTTTTTATTTACCGCTGTAACCTGTCAAGAAGGGGCGTGGTATACGATTTTGGTCTCCGTCGGTCTCCTTCTCGTATGTATTTTTTGTTCCTTCTTTTGCTTGTTCGGTTGGTGGTTTTTGGGTGCTTTATACGTTCTCTGCTCTTTCAGAGGTAAGATCAGGAGAGTTCGACGCCGAAGACGTCAGGCATGGCGTTACTGCGCTCCTTGTCCCTAGTCGCGGTAGCCTGCGCGCCCGTATTAATTC
>BGNK01005920.1:0-22404 GCA_003297005.1 Symbiodinium sp. clade A Y106
CACCAGCGACCTGGCGGGATCCGGTAGACTAGCAGCACAGGCTGGCCGCGAGAACGTCTCACCACGCATTCCTTCGAGGCCCGCGTGCAAAGTCTCGCATGTATCACTGAGATGCTGCACTTTAGCGCAGGACCTCAATACCCAAGCCCGACCCTGCCCGACCCTCGGTCCAGGTCTTCCCCGAACACCTCGCGGGCAATGTAGCGGAGATTTTTGCATTTGCAAGAGTCGCGACGATTACGGGAACGCATATGTTACGGGGATCACGGGTGTCACGCCAGGCAGCAAGCCAGTTCCCCGCCTGAGCCTCAGACATGCCCTGGAGCGGCAATTTCGACCCATGAGTCGAAACTCCTTAAAGCTTGCAGTTGAGCCCCTGAAAGGTGAGCCCGCAACCGAAAGCTTGCCGCCAGTGGAGCCCGAAACCCGTAAAGTCTCTAAGGCTCTAAGGCTTGCGGCAAAGACAGAAACTTGCCGCCAATTTGCCGAACCTAAAACTTGCAGTGAGCTCGCCTACAGCTTACAGTCAGCCCGAAACGTAAAGCTTGCCGCCAGTTGAGGCCCTAAAGCGTGCGGTTGAGCCCGAAACCTGAAAGCTTCTCGCTAGTTCAGTCCGACACCTTATAAGCATGCGGGTGAGCACGAAACCCTAAAGCTTGCCTCCAGTTGAGCCCCAAACCTAAAAGCACGCGGTTGAGCCCGAAACCCTTGAAAGCACCTGCCGAGGCTGTGNAGATTCTCAGCCTCAAGTTGCAGAGCAACTTGTGTCTGCAGTTGCAGGTCCTCCTTCATAATGCTCCAATTGTCGGGAAGACTGGCCACCAGTTGAATATTCTTTGCAGAAAGGCGAGAGTCTGTTTGAGCCTTTCGTGTCTTGCAGTTGAGCCCGAAACCTTAAAGCTTGGGTCGAGCTTGTATGGGAAACCGAATTAAATAGCGTGAGCCTGTGGTGAGAAGGAGATCGAACAACCTCCCCGCCAGGCCGCACTATGGCCCAAAAGATTTTGCATGGATTTTTCGCGCACTTTCGGGCCTTCTACAAGCCAGCTCTGGGGCTGCAGGGCCGCGTTTTGGAGCGGACTCCGGCCGGAGCGGGGAAGAAGGACTTACGCTGTCAACGAAACAGCCAGAGACTACACAGTAACATAGCGCAGTTTTGNGGCCGCGTTTTGGAGCGGACTCCGGCCGGAGCGGGGAAGAAGGACTTACGCTGTCAACGAAACAGCCAGAGACTACACAGTAACATAGCGCAGTTTTGAAACATGGATATAAGAGAGAGGCTGCCGCTTTTCAGACTGCAAACTACCGCTCTTATGCTGCGACAAATTGAAGAAAAAACGTTTTTTTCCGTCACATAAATGAGAAAAGCCACACAACGCTAGAAGAATAATCAGGCGAAAGCATGACGTATTGGAGAGTGAAGGTTTTTTAGACTGTAAAACTCCGAAAGAAATGTATAAAATTATTCCACCAGACAACATCCAACCCGCCCGTGGGTCTTTGCTAGACAATGATGGATGATCAGTCCACTGATTTTCCAGAAAACGCGTGTTCACGAGTTAAGAGTTGAAAGGACCAAAACAGACAGGTTTTTCGCGACTTGTCAGACTCAACCTGCTATGCCACGAACGAAAAAAGCTTTCGAGAGTTAAGTGAAAGAAGAACCAACCACGCAGGAGGCAGAAACACCGTTTTTTTCAAACAAACTCTAATAGAAGTTTGAGCACACTTGCATCCTTTATTGCTTGCACTCTGATCAGCAGATGAGATCTTCAAGATTCACACGGTGTTTGGCAGCTGCGTGCTTCGCTCCACTTGTTTGCACAACGTAACTCAAAGGAGACGCCACAACTTCAATTCTGGTTGGAATTTGCATGATGGCTTCGCAAACTTGCTCCATCTCCAGTTCAGATGACATCCGCTGCAAAGTTTGTTGCTGCAAGGCAGAGGTTCAGGCAGGATCTGCAAGGCAGACTTGGAGGAGGGTCCGCAAGTAAGTATTTAGAGGAGCATACAGCTTCAAAGGAAGACTTGAAAGGAGGCTTGAAGGAGCTTTAAAGCGACTCAAAGGGAGACCTAAAGGGAGACTTTCGGACTTAAAGGACCGTGTATTGAAAGCAATCAAAAACGCTCCGTTGCTACCTTGTACCTCTTAAGCACCGGTTGTTTGCCACTGTGGAGATATTGTCCTCTTTTTTGTTGTTTTCCGACCCCGAAAACGGGCTCATAAAGCTCGTCGAAAGTGTTGCAGGGTAGGGAAGCCCTGGGCGGAGGCTTTCAGGCTTGGAAGGGTGTTGGAAAGGACTTGGGAAGGCTGCAGTGCATGAATAGTGCGCGAAGTGCTGCCCGAACTCGTGCCCAACCGCGACAATAATTCCGTGAGGGGTTTTTTTACCTTGAAAGCAACGCCAACGGCTTCCAGGCTTACCTGTCTTGTCGGGTCTGGACGCCTTCAAATAGTGCCGAATAGTGCCCGAAAACAGTGTCCGAACTAGTGCCCGAATGAACTCTTCATAGTACCCAAATGATTTTCCGCGAAAAAAGGAGATTTTTCTTTTCTTTACAAAAGGAAATGTATTTGAGCACTATGAAGGGTTCATTCGGGCACTATTTCGAGCACTATTTCGGCACATTTCGGGCGCTATTCGGACACGGGCTCTATGCTAGGTGGAGGCTTGGGCGGCAGTATCTGCAGGGCTGACAGTCTTTCTCATGGCCCAATGTCTTTGCCATTGGATCTATAGAATCTATAGCGGCAAGTTGAAGCCAAGCTCTCATCTTTGCGACGTGTCGTCTGTCAACAGAACAACCAGGCTTTTGTGCTCTTTGAATTTCAACAGCTTTGGCTGTCTACTTGAGGGATGGATGGCTTCATGCCAGCTTTGCGGGCAGTGTGCAGCGCAGGGTTGCGGATGGTTATGAAAGAGGGTGTTTGGTTTTAACAGTTCGTGCCGTTCACAATTTTGCGGACAAACCCGCGGCTCGGACAAAACTACAACGCCGTTCTGACACGAATACACACTTGAGTTGCTCAGTGAACGTTTGTTAATTGTCCAGCAAGCGGCTACACAAAGACTTGCGGCACTCAGTCTGTGTCGCATTAGAGTGACTGCAATTGAGAATTCGCACCATTTTCTTTGGCTTGAAGTTTGTGATTCTTCAAGCCCGGATTGGCAACACATTCTGGTTTTGCAAACTTTGCTCTCACGGTGTTCTGTGCGACACTGCATGTTTGCCAGGCCATGTGCGAGGCACAACGAACCATCCATTGTGTGTTGTTTGTGCTATAATAAGACTTCAAGCATTACGACTTCGTTTGCAACATACCGATGCCCCGCAAGCATGCAGATTGTGTATCTGTGCTCGAGATAGCAAGAGCAAGGATTCACTTCTGACGCATACCTGCACGAATTTTAAAAAGCCACGGAAACGTTGCAAAACAACATCTCATCCGCGCACGGCAGATAGTTTGAGGCGTTGTTTTCTTGATGGCCGGTCTGTGGCATGGTCCCGACCTGCACAGCTTCCCGGACACGCGATGCAGGTTGGGATTGAACGCACCCAAGCATGGACATGTTGTTGTTTCATATTATTTCTGTTTTTGGGAGTTGCTGCCAAGGGAATGAGCAAGATTTGTTAATGAGATGTGATGTGCGACATGCAGTTGATCGCTAGTTAAGGTTGCACGCCAGAACTGCTCATGCACCTGTAACCACAGATGCAACATGAAGCGACATGCATTGCCGTTTGCACAGGTTCATCAGGTGAATCGTTGCTCATGCAAGCCGATGCTTCAGGCACATGAAGAGGGCAGGCGGACCTTACATTGAAGCGTCCCCCGAGAAACGTCAGCGACATCGTGGCTGCAGTGGCAGTGGTTGGCGGGATGCGTGCTTCGCAGCAATCCTTCAGGCCTCGAGTATGCAACGGAGCGCCAGACGTGGGCTGGCATACGTCTGGTTGCATTTTTTCTACGAGCCTCTCATCTATCGACGGCGAGTCCAAGCCGCACACGAGTTCTTGGCCGGTCGGAGCCGCAGCCAGCTAATCAGTGATGTTGAAGACGCCATTAACTCAGCTGAAGCGAAGCCATTCCGTGCCGTGTTGCGGGATGATTTCTGGCACCAGCAAGATACACAAGTCGAGACCCGTGACACGCTCATGCAAAGGCGCCTGTTGCTCCGAGCGGAGTTGGAACTACAGCTCCAAAGACAGCAGTGGAAAGAAAGTTCCAGTGGGAGAGGTTTTGCGGCAGTTTCTTGTAGCTTTCGGCTGCGAGTTGATCCCAAGCAGCGTCACTATTTCGGAAAGGTTCCTTTGGAGGTAAAGCGTGGCTCGGCTTTTGACTCTGCTGTGGAGGCAATTCTGGCTGCAAAACCGTCGCACTTGCTTTCAGGTGTCCATGTAAGGTTCCACGAGAGCGGTGGCTTTGCAGAAGCAGGTGTGGACAGTGGTGGCTTGACCCGGGAGTTTTTTGAGCTGGCGATCAAAGAACTTTCAGATGCGTCCCAGCCTTCTAGGCCCACCAGGCAGCAAAGGCAACAACCAACGTTTCGCCGAAGTGTTTCGGTGGAAGGCATTGGTGAGCCCATGTTCTGTCAGCAAGCCGACGGCTCCTTGATGTTAGCTCCCTCTTCCCGGCCTCCGGCCGTTTATTTTGCCCTTGGCCGACTTGTGGGAGTTGCTCTGGTGCATGCGAGCTATGGGGACTCAGCCCTGCCTCTTCCTCTGTCGGACACCCTGCTCAAGTGCATGGTCGGCACCCCCATAACAGCGGCTGATGTTCGAAAGCGGGATTCCATTTACTACAAGAACCGTATCGAAGCAGTCCTCTCGGTGCAGGGACGCCACATGGTAACCGCAGCATTGATGGAGGAGAAGCTTCTTTTTGTGGAGGGTGGCAGAGAGTTGAAGCCAGGAGGTGCTGCTGAGGAGGTTACCGATGCAAACGTGATGGAATATGTCGCATTGCTCAGTGAAGACTACGTTTGTGGTGATGTGAGAACAGAAATCTCTGAGTTTCTTGCAGGATTTCACGATATTGTGCCCCGCAAGCTGCTACAGCAGGCGGTCACAAAAATTGACTTTCGCGTGCCGAATGGGACTAGGGCGACACTTGATAATCACATGTAGAATTAACAATAGCAAAGTTATCGTTGGTTCTCTTATTTCGGTTCATTCTGCGGCCCTTCGTCCTGTGTCAGGTGGGCTTGTCCTGGGTTCAGCTGGGCAACTTGCTTTCGGGAGTCGACCATGTCGACATCGAAGCTTGGCGGCGCTATTCCCAGGTGCGTGCTGCTGGCGTCGCTGAAGAGGAAGCACTGGGAGTTGCGAACATCTTCTGGGACACGTTGGAGCATTGGCCTGCAGTAGAGCGGAGTGCCGTGCTGGCCTTCGCAAGCGGCTGTTCACGCCTGCCAGCCTGTGGCTTCGCACTTCTCGATCCGCCGTTTACTGTGGAAGTGACACCTCGCTCGGGCAAGCTGCCAACTTCACATACTTGTTTCAATACGATCACTCTGCCTGCATATGCCCAGGAAGTGCTTGAGAAGAAGCTAGCTTTCGCGATCCATGAGTGTGCTACAGGGTTTGCCTTGATCTGACTCTTTGAGTCCCGGTGGGTATTTTCCTTCTTGGCAGAAGTACCTTGCCTGAAACAGCAACTCTGCAGAGGCAAACTTCATGTCCGGAGCAGCTAGTAACACTTTGCAAGCGTGTGAAGGCCAAAAATGTCCGAAAACACATGCAAACTGCTGGTTCAGGAAGGGTTGATTTCAAGTCTAGATTCTTCCTTCAGCAGATTCAAAAGAATCGAGTGCGGCGCCTTTCCATGTAACATGAAGGCTTCGCATGTGGTTGCATTTTTGACTGAGTTGCCAGAGTCCTCAGCAAGAACTTCGCTTGACGTGCACGTGACAATCTGCCCTGAAAGGGCAGGTTTGTCGGAAAGTGCCGGGTGACAGAACCGCGAAGCTGCCAAGCCCTGGGCCAGCATCCGCGCGTCCTGTTTTTGTCAGTTCTGAGCCTGTTGACGAACTGCAACATTGGCTTGATGTCGGCTTTTGGGAGGTGTAGCTCAGGTGCTACAAGAGAGCTGTAGCATTGGGTGTGAAGTGCAGATTGGTTTCCAGCGACACCTCCAGAGACGGGAGCTGCTAAACAGCGTCCTCGAGACATACCTCAGTACCAGACTGCGGCGGACAGGTTCTTCTTGCAGCTGCCGTGAGCCTGGGTCTCTACGAATTTTGATTTTGGCCCTTGCCGACACAGTGCATCTGCCCATGATCCGGGCAATCGGCTCTCTACGCATTGGTGACATTGGTGTTGATGGCCTGCTTACAGGCAACAGTTGCATCTGCATTGTGCTTTGTTCGCAGGATCCAACCCAAGGGCCTGCGAGAAGTACCGTTGGGGGACTCACTGGAGAGAAGCTCCAGGCCAGGCTCAAACCCTCGGGGTTCGCGGTTGGAGCTATTTTGAAAGCCGGCGTGCTGAAAGTTTGTTGCGAGAGGCCTTCCGGCAGTGGACCTGCTGCTTCTGTGTCTGCATTTTCGACCTGGAGCAAGGAGCTACGTGAGCTCATTTAAAGTTTTCAGCAGTGTTCACGAACTTTGCTGGGGCGCATGAGAGGACAGCGGCTCGAACTGGTCCTTTCCTCAGATGAAGCTGCATCCGGAAGTTCAAAACGGAGTTAAGCAGTTCAATGTTGACAAATCCCTGCGTTCACCGAGGAAACTCCCGGCGACAGCCCCCTCTCTGAAGAGGATCGTCAACTGTTACGGTGGGATGCTCATAGCAGTGCAGCGCATGTCCAAATCTGTTGTTTGCAGCCCGTGCTTGCGTGCTGAAATCCCTGCCGTCCTACAGCAGAAGCTTCTAGTTGAATCAGGTACCTCGCGTTTCCGGATTCCGGTCCCAGCCGCCTGACGTCTGCGCCGATCGCAGATCGGAATGAGTCGAATCATCTTTTGGATGGAGCGATTTTGCTGGTTGTATCCGGTTGCTGAGGTGGAGACAGCAGTCTTTCCATTTCGTTTTCGACGAGGAAGTGGTGCTGGGCTCTTAAGTCTTAAGTCAGTGAAGGCTTGTTCGAAGATTCAGAGAAGCTTCACCTGAGCAGTGGCACTCTCGCTCGTGGTGCAGAAGTCGCCCAGGCATCTCGAGGTCGACGAAGCGCAAGCAGGCCGGGCGCTAGGCTGCCGGGTCCGTTGGCTTTGAAGGCCAAGGCAAGCAGGAGGCTCTCGCTCGAACCGTCTCCAACCCACCAAAGCCAAAGTGGCAACCAGACAAGCCAATAGACTCAATAGACCCCAGCACAAGGAGAATTCACATGCTTGGATGCCATAGTAGAATGAGAACGACCTGCATGAGAACGACCTGCGTCTTACAGCATCCAAAAGAGAGAGATCCGAGCCAACATGGGCAGCTTACTTCGAGGCATAGCCATCATTTCCTAAAAGAGTGTTGAAGACAGAGCACTTGAAATTACTGTCTTGCAGGGACTTGCCGCTGAAAGACGATTTCTGGTATGCTGCAAAGGACTCAGAGACACATATCTGTGCTGGGGCGGTTTTTTTGCTGCAAATTAGATTCAAGTTGTGCTTTGCTCAGGCGGCTTACTTTCAGCAGCAACCGGACGAGGACCGGAGCGCTGTCGGTGAATTGAGAGCAGAACTCTGTTGCTACCAGCGAAGAGAAGAACAACACGGACTGGCTAGAGGCAAGCAAGCGACATTGTGTCCAACGTAGCCTGGTTGTGGGAGCCTTAACAATTATCGAATCCTTGTCAATAGTGTTTGGCCAGTTTCACATCCGTTAAGTCAGCAAGAGTGTTCGCCAAGGTCGTATCCCAGCATGGCTTTCTGGCATTTTGGGCGCCTGTCCAAGCGATGTGCCGAACTTCATACGAGCATGTCAGCATGTCGTCAATCGAGCCGTGCACGGCAATCCTGCCGATTGCTGGTGATGACTTCTCCAGTGGCTTGAGTTTTTCTTGGCATTTTTGAGGCCGCCTTGGTGACGGAGGTAGGCAAGCACTTCCAGGAGTGCTGGGCTCGGTGGGGCACGAGGGTGATAAGAGCGGGCTGGCTTCCTGCACCTGTCCCTTTGCTGCGTGGCGTTCGAGGCGGGGACCAGATGTACTCGAGGAAGCTCTGGTCTCAGCTCAGCTGGAAAGCACCAGGTGCAAAGTGGTAGTCAGTGATCAGTAGTCAGTAGTTACTAGTTGCAAGTTACTGTTCCTTCGACCCGCGCCCTGTTACCCTACCCTGCATTTGTAGTGGTGTTTTCGAAGGAATCTGAGGGCGACAGTAGGATCGCTACAAGAGCAAGGGCAACACGAAGAAGAAAGGTAGCAGTGGTTCCAATTCGAGTGGTGGTGGGTACCAGCAGCAGCAGAAGTGGCAGTAGCAATGGTCGCAGCAGCAGTGGCAGTACTAATCGAAACATGGCATGTTGCTGCAGCAGCGGAGGCTTTGGTCGTGTTGGAGTTTGAAGCGTAGTCAGAAGATTGTCCTTCTGGGCACATGCCATGAAGCGCAGTCTGGAGCTCGAGCCAAACTGCATGCGTCACGTTTCGTATTGCTACGCACAATCATCTAAGAGTCTAAGATCAATTGAAACAATCTCAAAGCCTATGTGGACACGAGCCGTTGCAACGACCGTTAAAGACATGTTCGACAGCACTCGCGGAATGGCACCAGTGCTTGCTGAGCAGAAGGCAGGACACCGTTGAATTGGAGCAAAGTTGTTTGCTGATCGTAGCACATGCCTCTCGTGCTCTCGCTTGTTGCCGTCATCTCTGAGCATCTGTTCTTCCCCGCATGCCTTCATGTGACAAATTGCATGCCTTCTGCGTCTTTTCGGCTCGAGCGCGGCTGGCACGTGTGGCTTTGTGGTGGAGGCTCCGCCGAGAGGCAGCGGCCTCCCTCCGCCAGTAGGCCTGGAGGGACGGCGGTGACGTCCGGTTTCTCATGGGGTCTGCCGACGGCCGCAGCTCAGGTAGGTCCGGCCATGGCCAAGAATGCCATGACGCCGGAGGAGCAGCTGGAGGACCTGCAGAGGCGCTTTCAGCTGCTGGAAGGTGACTCTTCGTCGCAGCTGCGAGAGTTCGAGTTTGAGCACGAGAGAGTTTCTGCATTCTGTATGTTGTGTGCTCTTGATGCATGTAGATTTCAGGAACGCAAAGCAACATACGAGACCGCCAAGCTGAACATACAGCAAAACAAGGACAGTTGATATCACTTGCAAAGGCTTTGGTGTCCCGTCCGCATGTTCCGGCTACACTGGCTTCAGGAGATCATAGGCCAGATGAAGGATGAGAACAAAACGTTGCCGGCCTGCACGACTGCACGAGCTTGGCCAGTTTGGAGCTGGATAGGAACACGATTTTTGTGTTTAAGCGGTGGCCAGTCCAAAGGCTTCGAAATCAGATTGCGACGCTGCGCGATGAGAAGCCGCAGTCTTTGGAGAAGATTCTGGAACAGACCTGCCACGAAGTTCAGCAGATGCAAAGGACAGCAGCTGCTGAATCTGGAGCTTCGCATGTCTCGCAAAGTGCATGACATGCTGATGCAGCAGAGGAGGTTCGACCTCCTCAAGAACGAGAACAACAAGAGGCCCAGGGCTTGGCAAGAGCTGTGCGCAGATGTTCTCAGAGTGTGGCGCGCTAGGCGAGGGCACATAGAGCAGCTGAGCATCAAGCAGGGTGAGCTCTCCATGGGCTCCAAGATGCACTCTAGTGAAGCATCTCCGGAGATGCGACATATCCGAGTCTTGGAGAACCGGCTCGACAAGGTGATGATCAAGTACAACGAAGCTCAGAGCATTAGGAAAACCTACGAGGCCATCGTCAAGCGCTTGAAAGATGAGCGCATCGGCTTCGACAACCAGCTGGCGGCCATCGAACGAACCTTGAAGGCCAAGGAGCGCGACTATGAGGAACTTCTTCTGCTTTCTCATGACGCCTACCACGCCAAGGCCGGAGCTCCTGAGCCTGAGGAAGGCTAAGCCTTATGTGGCCAGGTCGTTCTCTCTTTCTCTTTTTCTGCCTCGCAGGAGATGGCACAAGCCGAGCTACATCGCTTCGAGCAGGGGGTGATGGAAGAAAGAAATCAGCGGGACAAGGAGGTCCAAGAAAAGAAGATCTTGGTTGAGCAGCGCGTCGAGCCTCTTGCCATGGTTTCGGCTGGCAGTGAACATGATTCATCATGATTCCACATGCTAAGCTGCTAGGGGTGCCTCGAGGGTGTTTGTCGACGTGCGACTGCAGGATGAACAAGAGACTGGAGCTTCGAGAGAAGAGTCTGAAGCAGCAGCCCGAGACAGACAAAGGACATGACCGGTCGTTGAAGGAGGCATCGGTTGCATCTGAGTTCACAGCAGGCTCGGCGTTGCCAAACTTCTTGGCAAGTACCGAAGAACATGCTGAAAGTCGACGCTGTCTTCAGAGGCTACTCCGGAGATGCGGCACAAGAGGAGCTTCAGAAGATCATGGACTACAAGGCCACTGCTTGACAGCCTGAGTATTACTGTTTCAGTTTTGGTTGTGAAATTGCAGGAAGCAGTGCAAGCAATCAAAGATGCCACAGGCTCGGGCTACGGTTTCATATTAGTGCAATGGTGTATTCGTGTGTATCTGGAGGTCCTACGCTTTGCGGAGTTTTTCAGACAATTGAGACATCATAAAGAAGATGCTGAGTCTTGTTTCACTTCCCATGAGATGTATGAGGTGTTAGTGATGCCAATGAGATCATCCAGAAGTTCCTCACGCAGGAAGACACTCAGAAGAATTTGCAGCAACTTACCAAGGAGAATCAGGAGACCATCGACAGGCAGGTCCCTATGGCATGTGCAGTGGCGGACCGGCCAGAGCCGTTGCGCTGTGTGAAGCCCGTTCAGTGCCTTTCAGGCTCAGTGAAGACCGCAAAAAGCTTCGCCTTCAGGCGCACCGGTTGCTTCGAGTGTTGTCGTCGGCTTCCCACAGACAGACTCAGACTGTCAAGCTCCGAGAGGTGGAAGACTTGAAGTTCTCCAGCGGTGGGCAAGGAGGGCGTCGACAGGCTGGCGGGCTATGTTTCTTGCACATGCTCAAAGGTGCGTGTGCGTTGTCGTGCTGAGCAGTGCTGAGGCCATTGACGACTTCGAGTCCCATCTGGGGGAAGCGACAGAAAAGTTCGAGCGCAACCGTGGCAAGTACGAGAGGGTGGCGAGGACGGGAACGGTGACGGACATGCATGCAGGCTATCATGCAGGTGATGAAAAGCCTGCCGGATATTGTTTGCAACGTTCTAGATGCAGGTGTGTTAGGTTTGTATTCAATTCAGAGTGATCGAACACGTCCGCGGCAACACACGAACCACGTGCATAGGACCAGAGTGGCGCTAATTAATTAGATCCGGCTGCTCGCACGAACGGCAGGCTTCTGATAGACATGAAAGCTGGCATCGGGCACCTGTCGGAGAAGCTTCAAGTGGTGAAGCTGGAGGGCGAGACAACTGTAGACCCAAATGAGACTAAGCCACCAAATCTTATTGCTCCAATGTTTGCACAAGTAATGCACGAAGCGTCACAGACGACGTCTAGGCATTAGTGCATTATGTTTTGTCCTGTGACACTCTATGCACTCTATGTGTGCAAGATGCGTTTTCTGGTAACTTTTGTTGTTGCGTTTCTGTAAAAACCAATAACAATAAGTGTCATCAGCATTCTCTAGCAACCAGCATCTCGCAACGTTGTCGTTGTCGCTGTGGTTGTGGTTGTGGCTGTTAGTGTTGTCGTCGTCATCGTCGTTGTTGCCTGCAGTTTCAAGTTTTGCAGTTGTCCTGCTGATAAGCAGTCTGCGGTCGCCACTTCCATGCTGCAGAGCAGAAGGAATTGGACCTTCTACAATATGTTGCCTGAAAGTTGATGTTCTTTGTGGAGTAGCGCTGCCTTTGCATTCTTTTGTTTTTTCATCAATGCTTAGGGCTAGGGATTTGGTACTAACTTGGCAATCGTTCACAGTTTGAGTATCTGGGCGTTAGCATCCGAGGACGACAAGATCGAGGTTGAGCACATGTTGGAGCAGTGCGAGCTGAAGATCTCGAAGCTTCTCAGTTTGACGGCTCCGCTGGAAGAAGTCAGCGACCGTCAGCGACGAATGGACGATGCAGCCTCAGTCAGATTTGTCAGTCAGGTTTCTTGCAAGTCTGGCCCGACTGAATTTTTGGCTCTGTTCGAGGATGAGAAATACGAGGAGAAGCTCATGCTGCGAAGCCAGTCTGAAGCCCGCATCAAGCTCAACGTCCAGGAGAAGCGAATCAAGATGAAGGGTTTTGGCGTCTCATTAGTTCGGATCTGCGCGGCACATGTTTGACTTTGTAGATAGAGTTTGAGCACGTTGCAGGTTGCTCTGCATGTCTGCACATGCTGATCCTATAGTCCCATGGCTACCGGAAACCTCGATGTGTGCGATAGAGCACTCTCATTCCGCCGATTGTTCAGGAGGAAGAGCATGATGATGACGACGATGATCTCGACGAAGAGCTGGACGATGAAGTTTCGCATCGGAAGCAGATCAAGTACAACAGCGAGCGTGTTGAGCAGCAGCAGCAAATCAGAAACAAGCGGAAGGCCAAGGGCAAGAAAAAGGATGCATGAGCCGTCCCCTGCATGTGTGAACGTTGATTCAGGATCAACTGATCCTTGCATGTTGGGCGAAGGTCCATCCAACGGTAGTTTGGCTTTGACGAGGAGCAACCACAAACCTGGTTTCAGGATGTCCTTTGCCTGGCTAACAGACACAAGCACTTGTGGAAAACAGCGCAGTTTTAGACTCGGGTGGTCCGGAGAGGGTGTTCGTCTTGTCCAAATGTTGACAGGTGTCACTCTGGCTGGAAAAAATCCGAAGTTAGCCCTCTGTGTAGGGGGTTTTATGGCATGTCGTCGTAGATTTCGCACAGCCTAGTCACAGACGAGCGATCACAATTTGTACATTATGCTACACAGGAGGTGAGACCAAGGCCACATTGGGAAACATGTTCTTTGTCTTGGAGGGAGTGTGATGAGATGGCCGCGGTTTCTTTCGGCCTCCAAGGATCCTGCTAACACGTGCGGGATGCCGCTGTTTCACTGTGCTTTGTCTCACCGCCAGAAGCGGTCGCGAAAAGAAACACTTTTGCTCTTGGTCTTTGCCGCTGGCCCCCCAGCTACTTCAAGATCAGCCTGCGAGATGACATTGCTTCCCTCGGCCTTGGGTGCTTGAGCGAGTCTTATACGTGAAGAAGAAAAGAGGAAACTCTCCTAACAGCAGGCCAAGCTGAACATGTTGACGTCCTGGACAGCCGCGGAGCGCCAGAAGAGCTTTTCAAGGGTCAATGTTAGATCCGCATAGCAAGCAGCTGCCCTGATCATGCCTCTGCTTAGCATGTGCCGAAAACCAAGATGATGTCTGAATGCCACCGTGCGGATCTGACTGCGGTAGGTCACAGCTAAAGCCGTGAGGCATGAGACTCGGAGCAGAAGAACTGCGAAGGAAACAATTGCAGTGTTCGGGTCGGAAGCCGCTCAGCATTTGTGTCATCCGTTGTTTCTCAGTAGCCCGTCACGGGTCGCGACATTGCCGGTGTCTGTGCGAATTTAACAGGGCAGAGTGTTTGAAAGGATGGGTTGGCTCCGAAGCATGTGAGCGGGTAGTGGGGGAACGGGAGGAGTGTCTTTTGGAGAAGAGTTGCACCCCTTGTACTGATCAACTCGGGAACCAGCGCATGTCTTCTGCAGTGGACTATGTGCAACATTGGCAGTTGGCTCAGAGTGGTTTCAGGTAGTTTCTGTCCTGCTGAACAGTCGGTCGGACATCTCCAAAGATGGGTTGTTCCTTGTGTGCAAAGGATCGCAAGCAAGATGCTGTTTCGTCAGCCGCTTCGACGACAGGTGATGCTGTTGGCGCCTCCAAGACTAAAGTCCATGTCGGACCCCTGGAAATAGATTCATCTGGTGTGGTCGTGAAGCCAAAGTTCAATTTAGGGATTGCTGGTGGTTCACTCTATGCGCTTGCCGGCGTTCGTGATGTACGTGATGGCTTGGCCGTCGACGGTTTGGCCATGTACATGAAGTCCTACTCTTCTTCTGGCGCTTCCTTGGTTGAAGTACTTAGTGAGATCAAGGCGCAGGAGCCCATCCCAGTTCTCGATGACCTCATTACTGCCGTTCCGCAGATTGTTTCCCTTGTTCTGGAGACGGTTGGTGCAGACATTGACGGTGCCAATGTTGCCACGGTGGACGGTGTGGTGTATGTTTATGTAGGTGCTGGCGTCACAGCTGGAATCTACCTGGGGTGGGTAGATACGCAAGGCTATGCTATGATGGGCTTAGAAGGCAGAGTTGCCACAGCTGCCGGTGCAGCACTTGCTCTTCGTGCAGGGCTGAATGAGGAGAAGCTAGCCGCAAGAGTCGTGTCCTACCTCACAAATGTGGGTTTCGACATGGTCGTGAAGTTCCGCGAGCCATGCCAGAATGCCAAATAATGGCTCAAGATGGCCACAGACTTTTACTTGCGAGGATACATGCTGAAAATTCCTAGCCAGATGTTCACGAGGCGAGTCTGGCAGCAGTGCGCACGTTTCCAAACCATAAGCTGTACGCTTGATAGCACGGCAGTGCGAGGCCGATGGCCTTAGATGTGGAATGGCAAAGCTCAGGTCGTGTCAGCCATCGCGAGTTGGCCCTCTCCCCCAGCAGGCCTGACACATCTCGAAGCGAATATGACTATTTCTCACATGCGATGCATGGTGGTGCAGGTCTCGAAGGAGCGACCCCATTGCAGTTGCCGCTGCTTGGCGGCGTGCCCATGCCGTGCGGAAAGCTTGTGATGTTGGGTGGGGGGCGGGGCACCCTGCCGTGCATTCATTCATTGCGAGGTACTAGAATTCTTGCCCATGGTACCGATCCGTTCAACGCCGGCAGACGGGAGTTGCACCCTCAAAACCTGCTTCCACACCAAAAAGCATGTGAGGCATTGCAGAGGTTTCACAGCCATACGGGTGCTTCTGGCAGCAGTTTGTCATAGACTCTGCAGACACTGCAAGTTCTCATCGTGAGTGGTGACCTAGGCCTGGTGACGGCAGCGCCGGTCGTGCCGGTGGATTCCTCTGGAATGACCTGCAGCGTGTTACCTGGTTACTGTCAACCTGGAAAGGAACCCGCCTATCAATGGTCCTCGCTGGCATGCACGGGAGCATGGTCAGCTAGGTTGGTTGCCGCACTTTGCTTGCGAGTCGGACAAAGCTTGTTGTGAAACTGAGAGGTTGCCCGGGAATGCCCAGGCACACCCACGTGGCTCGTGACTTGTGAACAGACATGTGTCGATCTTTCGTTCTTGTATCATTTGCAACTTGTACTTCACGCGCATCGATCGTAGTTTAAGCTGCAGGCACTGCAGCAGAAAAGGGCAGGCGAAGCGCAGGCGGCAGCATGGGCATCTGTTGCGACCGAGGAGCCGAAGTCTGCTTTTCTCCAAGATTACAGTAGAGGTTTGAGCTTGAATCGCCGTTTTCATCTCAAATGCTACAAAAACGGGAGTGATTCACAACCTCACAGAAATTGCACAGTTGCAGCTTCATTGTCAGCTTTGCAGTGGTTCTCAAGTTCAATCAATCACACGTTCCCGACGGAACCCCAAACCCTCGGCCTGTTTCGGCGGCAGTTGGCACTAGGCCAGGCCAGCAAACACAGCCAATACGGCTTTTTGACAACCAAAGAGTGCAACTGCAGGATTTGGCCTCAACCTTGTGTGTACGAATTCACAGGCAGTACAGCAACAGAAGAAGTCTAGGGGCAAAGCACGGAACCTTGATTGTCCAACCCCAAGGCCTGGAATGCTAAATTGCTAAATGTAACATTGCCGGAACAGGGAAATCCGACCAGAGGGCAGTGACGCAATGAACCGTTGGACCCGACGTTGTGGAGTAAAGCACAAGCGGAAGGTCCGTTGAAGCCTTGAAACCCTTTGGGAGCAGCGGGATTACCGTGAAACGACAGCAAGCGCAGACATTGAGTGATTTAGTTTTGGCATTGCGTCGTCGTTTGTGTGCGGAGGCACTGAGAACAGGTTCAGGCCCAAGTTCGAAACAAGGAGATGAGCTGGATAATGTAAATGCTCGACGGAAAGCTTGCCATGCAAAATGTGCCGTGGCTTGCTCAGTGAGGAAATTTTCAGAGAAACCATCTAATACAATTCGGGAGTCTTAAACTCCTTTGTTGTTTGACACCGTCCCAAACGTAGGAAAGCTCGTGCCATCAGTAGGACGGTCCGAAACGTTCGTAAGTTGTTCATACGCTGTATGAGCAGACTGGCAGAAACTCTGCAACCATTTTGACAACTGCGGTAAAACACAGATATCCTACAAAATCCTACAAGCATACTCGAAAACTGTGAAGTTGAACTAAACCAAGACACTGGAGTCAATGAGAAACATCGCAGACGACCAAAGCAAAATGTACTTACGTGGTTGTTCTGAGCGAACAACCCCAGAAACTGCACCAACATAATCAGAATCGTCAATACACAACGACGGTTCAAAGCTGCTTTTGGCCTCGAAGGTTCGTGGCGGCCTCGGGAACACGCTTGAGGCCGACAGATTACATAGTTTAAACAGTTGCAAACAGTACAGAAGCGAGTGACCGTGGGAGACCAAATGTCAAGGTCAGAGAACGTGACTAGGTCCTAGGTGTTCTGAAACAATTTGCACGATCAGGGCAAAAGTTGTCCTTGGGCGAAAGTTGTACTTTTTTAAGTTTTCAATCCGCTTTACATGAAAGCTACAGGCCACCGTGCGATCAGGTCAAGTTGCGTGAGCAACGGTTTGCAAACAGGTGCTGCAAAAGACAGGGTGTTCAAGAGGTATGGGAAAACAAGACGTGATGCGTGTGGGAATTCGAGCAGGCGGTCCGTTGGCACCAAATTTGTGGTGCTTGGTGGATCTTGGTAGCGCAGAAGATATGGATCGGATCCGTCCCCGACCGGGCAGAAACGACATGCAGTATCGCGATGGCGAACGATGCGCCCGTCAGCGAAATCCACAGTTGGCAAGGCGCTCCAGGATGGGTCTCACCAACATGGGATCTGTCGTGTCGGAATACTGGCAACATGCGTTGCGTCCCCTCCTTGCCAAAGCGGAGGGCCATGGCTTACGACCTTTGTGTGCCGCTCGTCTTGTCGCCCATGCCTTCTGCTTGACCACCACGTCCTGAATCTCCATCTGCATCCGTTCCTGACGCACATCGTCGAGTGACCCTGCACGGGACGCTCCAAACGGAGCCACGGATCTGGGCTTCGCTGGCTGCCGAATGGTGAACTATGGATGCATTCCGTCAACCAACCGCAAGAAACATGTTTGTCGCGACACTTGCGCCAGCCTAGTGGGAGTCGCAAAGCGCCGAGATGGCGCGCAACAACACATGTAGGAAGACCTCGAACCCAACACTGGGTTGTCGTGGGTGCTGCTGACAAACGAAAATACAAACGCTGGATTGGTAGTGCAGCTAGGGTACCGAGCATTGATTGAATGTGTTTGTGTAGGCAGCAACGACAGCCGCCTTGAGCCACCGGCTCGAGCGGGAACATGCCGTTTCCGCAGCTTTTTATGTACCCGCTTCTGTCCGCCTCTCCGCCTTATCCCCGGTTTGTCGAGCACTTTCGACAAATTTTACAGCCAGAGGACTCGGTGGCAGACTCTGGTTCTGGGGTTCCATTCCGTCCCTTGTGTTGTTCCGTAGCTGACCAGGACGAACACCGTCCGGAGCTTCTGTCACCAACACAGAAAAAAATGAAACGGACTGTGCTTGACGAAGAGGGCGCCTTCCAGGGTCACAGAAGTTTATATTGCATATTATCCCGCGGAGCAGCATGGCTGAAGGGGCCACACATATAAAAGAACCTGCCTGTCCCAGCCTCTGTTGCACAGAGGATGGAAACAGTTTATGATTCAGTGCGACGGTGCGGCGTATGCGTCGCCAATGGTGCTGCCCTCGTATCATCCGCCTTGTTCAAGAATTGGAATGTAGGGGAAGGCCATCCTCACGCAGACCGTGCTGTTTCCTGTGTTGTTTTTGCTATTTGTCTGAGGTGGGGGGCAACGAGCCCTGTAAAAAACAGGCTGCCCGAACTGGCTGCCTCCTTTGCCGCCCCACTCGATTCACAAGCTTCACCGCACGCAGCCCGCGTGTTCACTTCGGTTCCAACGGCTTTCGCTCACTGCAGCTACCGTCGGTGCCGCCCGCCACTTGGTGCACTGGGAGATATGTCACATTGCAGCTTGCCATAGCTTGCCCATGTTCACGAACGGCATGCCGGTAGCGTGCAGCGTTCCAACGGCGCGAGTGTTGGGCGTGGCACAACGTTGTTGTTAGCCCTCCCCACCACCCCCTCCTTCTGCTCCCTCCCCCCCCACCCCCCACATCAGGTGGTCACGTTCAAGGGGATGCTGTTGTGGCGGAGATCGTGACACAACATCGCTGTTTGCCTCCCCCCCACCCCCCCCTCCACCCCCCACNACCCCCTCCCACTACCTCCCCACCCCCCACATCAGGTGGTCACATTCAAGCGGATGCTGCTGTGGTGGAGCTCGTGACACAACGTTGTTATTAGCCCCCCCAGCTGACGTGGTCACACGCGACCGATGACGTGGTCACAAGTGACCCAAATCGCGTGGTCACAGGCGACGGTTTTTCACAGGCATTCTGGCGACTGGAGCCGCGGTCCATGTGCGGGAAGGAAACATTGCCGCTACACCTTTTAGCGAAGTCGTTGTCCTCCATACAAGCCTCCAGGGCCGCAGCTCATTGGGTCCCCTCGTGCCGGGCAACGTGGAGATGCTGCGCCAACTCACCGACCCAGCGAGGCGGCCGCCGGAACCACGCAAAACTGTACTGTACCGGATGATTTGGCGTCGGTTTGGAGCTCGGTGGCGATGTGGGGAGCTGCGCCTTCACGGCTTTCCCCACGAGTGCCGACACCCGAGTGCCGGACGATGAGTTCCGAGTCATGCTGCTCCGCAGACTCCACCTACCTCTTCCGCTCGCCCCGAAACGCTGCGCTTGCGGGGGACTCCTGGACGTGTACGGCGACCCGACTGCTCGCCAAGGCGCGGGCCTGCCAAAGAGCGCCGTGGTGTGCGGCCGGGGCGCAGCGAGCCCTGATGCACCGCTGGACGGCGCTGGCATCGTTCGCCGCCCTACGCGCACAGGTGTGCTCGCTGCTTGAGCTGCCCCTTGCGGGGCCAGGTGACCCAACAGACACCCTTGAAGTCCCACTGGGGGAGCTCCTGGCGGGCCACCAGCCACCAGCGCCCAGTAGACTCTGAGCGCCCTGCCAGAACAGCACGAGGTCTTGGCCACGAGGAGTAGGCAGTAGGTTGCTAGTTAAAGTTAACGTACGCTAACGGAGCTGGGACTCCCGTCGCAGTCGTCAAAAGGCGCGGCAAAAAAAAAGGGAGCTCTGACCGCCACGTTGCACACGTGGCGTCTCGGCGCGATACCCTCCCCGTCATCCTTGCCCGCGCGCCTGCCGCGGCTGAACGCCTCCTCAGAGCACTTCGCCTTGAAGGAGTCTTGACTTGGGCTTTGATGCCCCGGACTGGTCTACTGACTGGCAACGCGCCCTGTCCCGAACAGCTTGAGGCCGATGGCATTGGCCGTTCAAAGGCTGGCAGCGGCTCGCAGCCCACGCTTGCGACAAACGTGCGTGCGAGATGCACTTGTCTGACCACCTGTGCCGCGCCCTTTTCGAGCACGACGTAGCGTGTGTGTGCCGGCGGTGCAGCTCCTGCGCCTGCAGACCAGCTGCGATCACATGCCTTATGGCCGTCGCTGGCGCGCCTACGCCGCCTGTTTGCTTGAGCTGCCGCCCGCAGAGGCTCTCTGCCACGGCCCCGTGCCGGATTTGCATGAGGTCCTCGCTGAAGCGCTCTGGGGACTAGCCCGGGTTGCAGCCTCCCCCCCTGGTTCGCTTTCGCTTTCGCCGATCGAGGCGTGGTGAGACACTGCGGCAACGGTCCTGTAAGGACATGGGAATGTTGGCGACACATAAAATTCACCATAAAGTCTGTGACAATTTTTTTTTGGTACCGCACCGTTTTACAACAGCACGTACTTGGTCCGGTCCCAGTGCTTGCTGCAGACTCCTGGTTGAGCGGGGCGGGCTGGGAGGCGGCTGTTGGCGGGTGCCTGCAACCAGCGTGCGTCAGCCAAAGCGGCTGGGTCACCAGCAGCACCGAGCTCTGTGGCTGCAGGAAGCTCGAGCAGCGAAGCCGCCAAGGCTCGCTGCGCAGCAACGGAGAGAATGCCACTCCAAATTCGTGTGCTTTATGTTTCCATGCTGTACATGCTGCCACGTTGGTCTGGCGTCTGGCCAATCTTGTTGTCCACATTTCCACGGGATACGGCTTTAGAACCATCCTACAATGGACCGAAGCATACTTGCAGCAACATATTTATTTTTTCGCATGGCTGTTCACGCCTACCAGGAAAGGTCCGCGTCGGCACAACGGTCTACGGCAGGGGAAGCACGGCACAGACTGCTTAGCATTCATGTTGCGGCCGCGACGGAGCTGGATGCAAATTCCACGGTCGTTTCGTCAGATTGCTTATGCGCCTACGACACCGTCTCCTGCACGGCATATTTTTTCGCGACTGGAGTCCAAGGCCGCAAGACTATGGGTGCGGGGGGAGATGGCTGGCAAGAGGCGGGTGTCTTCGAAACGAGTCGAGGAAAGGACCTCGCTGAGCAGGGGCTGGTCGCCGTCAGCATCGGCAGTACCGGCGAGGGAAATACCGAGGAGACTGGCACCGAAGGCTCTGGCGACCGGTACCTCTGCGAGCGCAGCAGTTCGGGGTAGGTGCGTTCCTTAGCGCTGCGGGCAAGGCGCAAAGCGGCGCCACGGTGCTGCCGCTGGTGCCGGCGCGCAGTTCCACTGGCATGGACAGGGGTGTCGACAGCAAGCTGCGCTTCGCGCCAAGGTGGAATTCCTATGACTTCGATGCGACGGTCATCGAGGCGTTCGGGGTGGATGTTGAGGTCGCGCACGAGAACATTGCGGGCAACGGTAGCCCCCGGCTTCGCGGCAAACACCTGTAGCATCTCGCTCGAGCGGGAGGCCACGGGAGCGCAAGATGCCAGAGAAACTTGTCAACACTGCGGGAAGTAGCCCCTTCGCTGGTACCGTATGTGCACACCGATGGTTAGCGGCACGACGTGGCACAAAAAAAAAGAAGCAAAACATGTTTCCTTGTTCTGGCACAGTATGACTCCTTGCACGGGGCGCAAGACGACTTCAAACATGTGAGTTCTTAGTTTTTTTGGATGATTTGTACCGCACGACTCCACCTCGCGCCCGAGCCGTCATCGACGTCACCGATATCGTCGAGGCGCACGCCGGAGTACTAGTATCGCTCAACCTCGGCAAAGCGTGTGTTTACCGTGCTGCCGGAGGCCCTCCCCAGCCTGGCATTGCATGGCATTGCAGAGCTCGAGCCAGCCGTTTGGCGCGGTGAGGCGGACACGGCGGACCGCAGCTTTGTGGCTTTCGGCGTCCCCATCGGCAGCACCGACTTCGTTCGTCGCCGCTTGGGGGAGCATTTGCAGGCCGAGTACTGCAAGAGCTCACGCAGCTGCCAGATTTGCAGTTCTCATATTTTGATGTTCTGTGCGAGCCCCCGGGCACGGCATGCAATACGCACTGTCGCGGCGGCCGCGAACGATAATGCCGTATGTCGGACATTGCAACATCTCTTTGCTGAGCCCGACGCCGAAAGCCAGGGGTGGGATGCTGTCGAGGATTCGTGTCGGGCACAATTGCCATCCATGCGGCCAGTCTCCCCACGCTTCGGACGTCGGTACAAAGGTCCGTGGCAAAACTATAGCAGTTCAGTGGTTCCCGCTCGGTCGCACGTAACGTGCGCGCGCAGAAACTGCGGGCTGTTGGTGCGGCTCTGCGACGCAAGCGGCCGCGTGGAGCCGAGAGGACCACAATCGAAAAGGAGCTTGTGTGTTGTGGCAGGTTCAGCCAAGCCGGCATTGGCATTGTTTTTTTTTTTCTTTCGCGCACCTTTTGACCGCAGGCAAGTCCGCGACGAGGGTCCCTGTGCAACTGCGATCTACGGCCTACGGGGCGGGTTTCGCGCAGCCGGAGGACTAGGCAGAGTCCCACCGTGCGTCGGCAAGGAGCTCGTGCAAGTCGGGCTCTGGGCCATCTCCGAGCTCAGCGGCGGGGGGGAGCTCAAGGAGAGAGGCCGCGACGGTGCGCTGGGCTGCGACAGCCAGGAGGCCGGACCAGCGCGTCACCCAAGCGGTGACGGCCGACGGCCGCAGCAGGCGCGGCACGGCAGCGGCGCGATGGCGTGCAAGGAGGCGCAGGAGCTGCACGGCCT
>BGNK01005921.1:0-32815 GCA_003297005.1 Symbiodinium sp. clade A Y106
AAACTGGCTCCCGAACGGCGGCCGCTGTGGCAAAATGTCGAGAGTTCATAGTCCATGGGGCCACCTGAGATGTGCAAAGCTTCCGTGTGCAATGCATTGCAAAAGCACACACACACACACACACAAATAACATGACATAAAGAAACCGAGGCACTCCGAACGACCACCGAACGACCTACGGACGGCGATCGTGGTAGCGGGGACGGCGATAGTCCTTAGCTCCAGTCATGNGGATTTAGGGTACGGTGTTCCGTGTTTAGGGCTATGGGTTTTGGGGTTGGGGTTGGGCTTGGATTTTTTTTTAAAGGGGTTGGTTTTGGGCTTTGTTGAAATTATTTAAGTCTTTGTTGCGGTGTTGGGGTTTTGTAAATGGATGTTTAGTTGGGTTTTGGTGTTAGGGTTTGATTATTTACTTACATTAACTAATTGAATGTATTATTATTATTATCGGGTGCAGGCAACGTAACAGCAGAGCACTCGGCACGCACACAGCTCGCACTCAGAAACCCCAGGAACCACCGAACTTCGCCGAACGCCGAAAAAACCCACGGGGGCACAGGCCTGCTCTCGAACGCCCAGCACCTGGCACCAAGAGCGATGGCAACATGAATGCATTGACATGATGGCAAAGCACGAACGACCTGACTCAAATCAACGGCCCTTTTTCACTCTTCCGCCGGACTCCGCCGGGCACATCCACCCACNCGTGAGCGTGCCGAGCGTGACCGGGACGATCGCTATTATGGCGGGGGGCGCGGCCCACACCATTGCGGATGGGAGTTCAGGGCCTGGGACTCAGGGCGCCCGGGTCAGCCCCCGGCGGCGCGGCCGGCGCCACCGCCGCGAGGGCGCGCGTCTGGCGGGCGGCCGCCCCGCGCCCGGGGCGGCACGGGGGGGGCGGGGGGCACCGGGTGCGGAGGGGCGATTGCCGTGGTGGTGGGGGGGGCGGCCGCCATAATAGCGATCGTCCCGGTCACGCTCGGCACGCTCACGGTCGGCCCTGTCACGCTCGAAAGCCCGCTCGCGGTCCTCCCGATCACGACGGTCACGTTCGGCCCGTTCGCGATCGTAGGGGGTCTGGTACGAACGCCAGACATCGGGCTCGTCACGATAGTCCCGACCGAGAGGCGGAGGGCTCGATTGACGAGAGGCCTCATAACCTGAGTCAGTAGTAAAGTGGTTCCAACAAACAAGACAGTCAGTCTCGAACTGCAGCACCAATGAATACAAGTCACGGCGATGGTCCTCGTCTCGGCGAGCATCAAAGTCGTCGTAGTGCTTGCCGCCAGCATACCACGAACGACCACCTTTGCCCGGACGATCGCCTCAAATTCAAAAGTGCCTTCGACTTGACTCATGCACATCCCCTCAAAATGCGAAAGTCAAAAAACTTCAATCCGAGCGACCCGACGACCCCGGCAGACCTGCAATGTTGGGCCGCAAACGATCCACCTCCTTACGGCAGGCACTCGTGATCGCGGCCGACGGGTTCGTGTACGTCCTCAAGTCGCTGTTCTCACCTAAGCTTGGACCAGGCTCACTAACACGAACGACAAAGAACAAGTCGCAAGCCCTCACACCACAAAGCCGAGTTTCGTTGCAACACCTGGAAGATTTCCCGCACGAACCTCGCACCTTCTTCCGAATGTCCGGCCAGGTTGCCCACAGCCTGAAATGATGATCAAATGATGCTTCGGTTCACAGGTGCTTGTTGTAGCTAAAGCGAACGACCACTGCCACCGAGAGGCTCGCATACATTTTTCGTCTAGACGAAGTTCGTCCAGTTCCAGAAGGACCCCGGGGGCCACACGCCAGATGTCAAGACGAACCTGAGAAAGGGAGTACATAGTGATAAAAAATCGCAAACTACCCTAACGTACTGAGCACTTTAAGATGAGTCGAGTGGCGGCATCCAGCAGGGGGTTTCCCACCGACGGCATGGCGGCCGTCATATTGGCCGCATCGAACGTCCCGTGGCCATGGTACGGCCCGCCGTCAACCCCGGCGGCAGGCGGTGGGCCCGGTGGGGTCTGGGGCGCCGGAACGGCCCTGCCAAGTCGGAACGGCCCGGCCCTGGCCTCCGAACGCCACTCCTCCAACTGCTGGAGAATCTCATTCGGAAGGACCGCGATGCACCACCACTCGTTGGCCGGAGCGGCATCTCCGAAGCTCGGGAGCCACATCGGGATTTCGAACAACGCACTCAGAGCGACGACCAAGGATGCCGAACGGTGGCGGCCATGAGAACCTCGGATGACAAGCCAAAGCAAACAAGACTACACGAACGACGGTGTCATTTCACAATCACAAGACCTAAGTGCATCCAGTANGACGACCAAGGATGCCGAACGGTGGCGGCCATGAGAACCTCGGATGACAAGCCAAAGCAAACAAGACTACACGAACGACGGTGTCATTTCACAATCACAAGACCTAAGTGCATCCAGTAGCAAATGACCTGTAGCACCGAACGACCATCGACTTTGAACAGCCCTTCCAGAATGGCGACCAGCATGATAAAGCAGGCCTTGAACTCTGGCTGGCTGAACGGCCCTTTGAACGCCCCGAGCTTCACCATCGGGTTGCCTCCCACGATTGACTATTGAATCCGAACTGCAAAACATGTAACATGACATGATTAAAGTGTTGACTGAAGAGACTGAAGCCTGGAGCGGCGGCNCGCCCCGAGCTTCACCATCGGGTTGCCTCCCACGATTGACTATTGAATCCGAACTGCAAAACATGTAACATGACATGATTAAAGTGTTGACTGAAGAGACTGAAGCCTGGAGCGGCGGCCGCCCTTGCACCCTGATCAGAGTCCCATATTCCACGAATGTCCACCTGGCACTGGGTGCCGCCAACGTCGTAGAATCTCTTTTTCAGGTGATGGGGCATGCAGCTGTGCCCCTTCTGGCCTCAATCATGCAAAGAAACTACAGCTCCAACTCAACCCCACGCACCAATACTGCATGGTTTAAAGTTTCAGACGAGGCACGAACGGCCCCCGAACGGCCGGTGGTGTTGTACAGCTCCTCCGCCCCGTAGCCCACCAGCAACGGCCCTTGGTAGAACCGGCCTTCGTCAATCGGGAGCTCGCATTNTTCAGACGAGGCACGAACGGCCCCCGAACGGCCGGTGGTGTTGTACAGCTCCTCCGCCCCGTAGCCCACCAGCAACGGCCCTTGGTAGAACCGGCCTTCGTCAATCGGGAGCTCGCATTCCTCGTACGGCATATCCTCCTCCGCCGACGTACGACGGGGGCCTTGACGTCCGGCCATGATCAGAGACGAAGTCCGCAAAATGCGAACGACCCCGAAAAGCAGACACCAAAAACCGAACGGCCTGAAGACCGAACGACCTATTCCGAATGACCCCAGCAAAAGACAATGTGCCAACTGTGAAAAGCTCCGAATCTGTGAAATGTGAATGCGATCCTCCAAACCTATCACGGCAGGTGTCTGAAGCCAAATGCTAAAGGACACTCGCTCAACACGAGCTNAAAGACAATGTGCCAACTGTGAAAAGCTCCGAATCTGTGAAATGTGAATGCGATCCTCCAAACCTATCACGGCAGGTGTCTGAAGCCAAATGCTAAAGGACACTCGCTCAACACGAGCTCTCTCGAACGACATGTCACTTGCAAATGCCCTCCTGCACGCAAACGAACTGCCACGAAACCCCAAACATGCAAGGGGCACCAGCCGAAGATGATGAACTCGTCCAAGACCACCAGGTTGACCAGGGCGAACGACGAACGACCGATCTGAAAGACCCCCAGAAATTCAAGCCCCGCTAGCACAACTTTTGAAACATTCAGCCCTAAGCCCTCAAATCAAACCCATGAATTCTCGATAACTTTTATCACTTGCCCTACCCTAACCCGGAAACTACGCAAAATCATTTACCGGAAACAACAAAAAACCTGTCTACCCGATCCCAAACCCACAAATCCTGGAATATAAATTGCCCCAAACCCCCTACTTGTCGATACTTGCACCGACCCGGCCCCCAAACCCCGAAAACCATACGCTAAACCGAGCCTGTTCCTAAACCCTGCTAATTAGGCTGCCTGATTTAAACCCTGATATGCGGGTCGGAACAATGAAGACTTACAGAATATGTAATACCTTCATAATCCCTTTATATGTAAACTATCAAAGACCCCCAAGACCCAATTCTTTATTGCGAAGACACCTATTTTAAAATCCTTTCGGGCAACACTGATAGGAACTCTTAGAGAGCCGGTGAAGGAACCCTAAACCCTAAACTCTTAAACCGCTAAACCCTAGACCCCGCAACCCTAAACTTCCTAACCCTAAACCCTAAACCTCTAAACCCCTCAACCCTAAACCCCCCAAACCCTAAACCCTCTTTGGGTGGCGAGCCTTTCAGCTCCAAGCCATTCACAGCAATGACGCGGTCACCTGGCGAGAGGCAGCTGAGGAGATCCCTAAGGGTTCATGTCCCCAAATAGGGTTCTATAACCCAAACCTCCCAAAACTCCATCCCTAAACCCTTAGAGCGCTAAATCTCCCAAATCCCAAAACCCAGCCCTAAACACCCCAAAACTCTAAAGCCTAAACCTCCAAAGGGTCGCTGGTATTGTTCTGTTATGGGGAATACTTCCCTAAATCATAATAGCAATTCAACACATAGAAACCCGACAGTCTACTATATGGGTACTTCGGTTGATGGACAAAATCCTGCATTACCCATTATAAGGAATATACCATAATTCCCATAGTTTAGGGTCCTTAGGGTCATGCAGGATTTTGTCCATCAACCGTTTGGACCCTTTGGGTAAGGGAACCATAAGGATTACTATAGGGGTTCCACAAGGGCTTTCGGGTATAGAGTTTAAGGGTCCATGTACCCAAATACTGTATACTTTGGCCCCCCAAAGTACTTATGTAGGGACTACTTTAACGTCAATGTATATACTATATGAGTACATGGACCCTTAGGGTAGGGTTTAAGGTTTGGGGCTTAGGGTGTCTGCGTTGTAGGACTTAAATTGGGGTTTATCGTTTATGGGCCAAGGGTTGGGCGGGTTTATGGCTGAAGGCTTGATTGCGGCTTCACGGTTTCGGGTCGGACTGAAGTGACCCGAAAGTAGCATTGGGAGTTGTCTCGGTAACCTTAAACGCTACACCCTAAACTTACCCTAACCCCTAAACTCTACGCCCCAACTCTTAAAACCCTAAAGCCTAAACACACATCCCCTGAACTGATTGGATTTCGAGGCTGCCGGACCTTAATCTCGATGTTTAGGGTTTAGGGCATGGAGTTGCCTTCTAGCCACCTAAACAACTACTCCAACGGCCTGATCAATTAGGGACCAGGGTTTTGGGAGATTTTTGGGAAGCCTGAGGAATGCCATTACTAAACATTCGGGCCCCTCTGCCTGCAACCAACAGGGCTTTCGGTGGGTGTCTCTAGCCATGTTGCCGAGGAGCCTGGAACAACAGCCGCCGCCGGATTCGCGGTGCTCCACTTCTCCAACAATCCTCCGCGCTAGTATGACAGCTGAAACTGTTGGCATCGTGCTTTGCTCATGGTCTATATATTAACGTACGAGTATACTAGTCTACTAACAACGAATATACAAATATACTAAAATGTTCATGTACGAACATAGCTGTGTAGGGAATATGAAGGGGGCTGCCTCTAACTCCTCAGAGCTCCGTGCTTTGTGCAGCAAGTCCGGGCCTCAAGGCCCAAGGCTCTCGGCCTTGAGTTTGAAATGACCCAAACCCTTAGCCCTAAACCGCAAATCCTAAACCCAAAGCCTTAAACCCTGAATCCTAAACCCTAAATGGCTCTGAGGTCTATTGTGCTAAGGCTGTGAGGGCTGTGGATCCCAGGTCCTGAATCCTCACGAAACTAAACCCTAAACCCTAAACCCTAAACAGCTAGACTTTGGTTTCCTGGCTTAGGGTTTACAGGTTGAGGGGCTCCCAGTCCCTACTTGGAGGCCCTTTTGACTTAGTAAGTAGGGTTAGTAAGGTGGGTTATGGGGGATTATAATATGGTTTCTAGGGGATACTAAGTAGACTTACTAAGTCAAAAGGGCCTCCANTACTTGGAGGCCCTTTTGACTTAGTAAGTAGGGTTAGTAAGGTGGGTTATGGGGGATTATAATATGGTTTCTAGGGGATACTAAGTAGACTTACTAAGTCAAAAGGGCCTCCAAGTAAATGATGGAACCGTAAGTTTTTGTGTGAGAAACCTGTTGGAAGGCTTGTGTAATGTAACCGGTGGCTTAGAGTTTAAGGTTTTGAGAGATGAATGTTTGTTTCCTGGGTTTCATCATGGAGCTCTATGACCAAATGAAACCTATATTTCTGATCCCTAAACTCCTTTGTTGACTAACCAAACCCAGCCTAGGCTGCAGCCCCTATCGCACCAACCTACACAGCCTCGTGAACACCCAAATCCGATCCACCCCGCCCAAGTTGCAGAACCCTTCTCTCAAAACCCACAGCATCAGCGATGACTGCAACAGAGTAAGGGAATAACCGGTATTGGGGCCCGGATAGTAACAACTCCATGTACAATCCTCTCCACAAAACCATAGAAGAACACATGATAAACTACACCGGAGAACTGCAGGGTTCTACGGCTGATGAACAAAATCCTGCATTACCTTAAGGACCCTAAACTATGGGAATTACGGTATATTCCATATTATGGGTCATGCAGGATTTTGTCCATCAACCGTAGGGCCCAAATGGGCTTAGGAGTAAGGTTATGGCTGACCTCCCTTCACGATCTCTGTCACCACGATGCCGGCCGAGGAGTTTTTGTAGTTCAGCTGGATTCCAAGCCTTTACTAGGGAGTAGTATTAGGGAGACCCCTTAAAGGGTACCCCTTCTGAACCTACTTCTGGCTCTCTTTAACGGAACCTTATTGAGAGGGTCTATATCCCCAAGGGTCCCCTTAATCCTACTTCCTATTTACCCATAGGCCCCAAAGTAGTTCCTTTTTGGGCCCCCCCTTATAGAATGCTAAATATGAGCCCCAAAAAGGAACTACTTTGCGGCCTCTGGGTAGTTAATCTTTTGTTGATCAGGGCTTTGAGGATTTGGGGTGTTCGGGGTTTGGGGTTTAGGGCTCAAGAGGTTTGGAGGTCAATTGCATGGTTATTCTATACTCTATGTTCCGACCACTCTCTGTGTACGAGACGCTGCGAGTCATGTCTCGAAAATGTTGGTTATTTTATGTCTCGGTGTAGTGCGGTGAAATCCACAAGCACACATGATCGCATATGCATCCATGAATCCATGTATAAAGTTATATCTGCATACACACACATATATCGATCTGGCTGTCTGTCTATCTATCTAATCTTTCTGCCTATCTGAATATCTATCTATCTATATATATATATACATGATGGCCGACACAGCCATATTTTAATTTATGTAACTGAAATAATGCAAACACTACATACACATATATACATACATGTACATGAACATGCATATGTATAGAGTTCGATAGATAGCCATAAGAAACGTTGCTTGCCACACTTAGTTCGCACTGCTGCTTGTCAAAACAGACAGCAGTCCAGAGCTCAAGTTCCTAAACTCGCTTGTCGGACTGCCGACTCAAGGGAATCAGGGGCGGGGTCTAGGGTTTAGGGTTGAAGGTTTAGGGTTCAGGGTTCGCGGGGCTAGGGTTCAGGGGTTTAGGGGGTCCGGAGGTTTAGGGCTTTGGGGCTTAGGCTCGGGGCCCTTCACCCCTCAACCCTCAGCTCAGAAGCAGAAAAGGGAACCACTCTTTCGGCGGCAGTGCCTTCAGCAGAAGGTGTGGTAAAAGCTTTCTTGGCAATGTAGAAGGCCGCAAACAAGTGTGGTATGAATGTGTTAGGGTTTAGGGTTCAGGGTGTTAGGATTTAGGAAATTTAGGCCCTTTCAGGGTTGAGATAGGTTGAGGGTTTAATTAGGGTTTGGGATGAACCGTGAACAACATCGTGACATTTGTTCCTGGCTTCCTTAAGCCCTCAACGCACCCAAAACCGCAACTAAACTGATCTCAGAAGCCCGAAACTCAAATCCCAAGACTATGCCACCCGACAGTCCCTACACTACAAACCCGACACCTCTCAAACCCTGAACCGAACATACGGCTGATGGACAAAATCCTGCATTACCCATTATAAGGAATATACCATAATTCCCATAGTTTAGGGTCCTTACGGTCATGCAGGATTTTGTCCATCAACAGTAGGGGCCTTAGTGATTGGAGTGGGGTAGAGTTTAGAGGCGAGCATAGCATAGTTTCTCTCAGGAACCCTCACACGAATTTAAACAACAACTACCACATTTACTCCGGACCCGATATTACATCGTCAACTCACAGCGGAAAAAGTTCTGTCTCGGCATCAGGCTCACCAGGCTTTCGAACTGTCACCTTGCCGGGGGAGTGGCAGGTGTTACCCAGTATAGTGAACCCCAGAAAGTTGGAACATCGATTTAGGCTGATTCATGCTGGGATTCCCTATACTTTACTTTAAGGGCAGGAGGCTAATGATGTTCCAACTTTCTGGCTTCTACTGTAGCGCTTAAAAGTATCCCAAAAGACCTCCGCCTTTGTAGGCAGTGTAGAGCGTCAGGCTTCGGATTCAGACTCGACAAAATGGGTATGGGATTGCTTGGGGCTTCATGCAGTGTTTCAGGTGTTGGATGGTGTTAGGGCTGCAGGTAATCAGGGATTTACCGTTCAGCACATAGCTCGGTTTCAATTGGGATTGCTAGGATTTCGGCGGTACGGTTCAGAAATCCTAAGCCCTAAACCTTAAATCACTAAAACCCAAACTTAAAACTCAAAACTCTACACCTGTCACTTTCCGCGCGCCTCGAACTGCAGTGGTCGGGTGATGTTCAGAATGAGACTGTCCTGGCACCAGGGTTTAGGGTTTCGTCCTTGCGCATTGAGTTGAAGGCTTGAGGTGTAGGGTTAGTGGGCTTCGTGATCAGACTTGTGCTTAAGCGTCCCTTTTCCATCCCACTGCAGTCGGCGATGGAGGGATTCTGATGTAGGCTTTTGGGTTCGGGGTCAAGCCCAGAGAGCCCAATACCCCGTAATTAAGGAATATAGCTTGAATCACAATATGAAGCCCCTTATAATTTAAGGTATATTGCTTAAATCATACTAGGGATCCTATTATAATATTAAGGTATATTCCTTAAATCATATTAGGGATCCTAATATTAAGGTATATTCCTCAAATCATACTAGAGATCCTATTATAATATTAAGGTATATTCCTTAAATCATATTAGGGATCCTATTATAATATTAAGGTATATTCCTTAAATCATATTAGGGATCCTAATATTAAGGTAAATTGCTTAATTAAGGGAATTAAGGGCTCTCTGGGAGGCTGCAGGGGTAGTGGGCCGCTTGCGTGAATGGAGGAGCCCAGGCTTCTCGGAACTGCAATGACAATCTCAGGATCCGCAAACCCTGAACCCTAAACCCTATACCCTATACCCCAAACCCTAAACCCCTAAACCCTAACCCCTAAACCCTAAACCTCTAACCCCTAAACCCAAAACCCTAAACCCTAAACCTCTAAACCCCTAAACCCCTAAACCCTAAACCCGAAAACTCTTGACTCTAAGCCGACAGACAACCTGAGGCCCGAGAGGCCCGAAGCCCTAAATATTCAGAATGCACACTCTGCAAGCCCAAACCCTAAACCCTAAACTGCCCTAAACCCTAAACCCTAAACTACCCTAAACCCTAAAGCACAAACTGCCCTAAACCCTAAACCCTAAACCATAAGCCGTAGGCTAGAAACCGCGTGTTCCATCAATCTCAAAAGCCGGCTCTCGGGACTGAGACCTGCTTCGGGCTTGGGCAATGATCGAGAACTCACGCAGCTAGGGCTTGTACCAGGACCCCCCAAGGGCCCTTTAATAGAGTCCTTATGGCCCTTAATAGTGGGTAGTTAGGGTATGATAGAGGGCAGTTGGCGGGTGCTGGTAGGGTTTAGGGCCAATGTTCAGGGTTTGGGGCAAGGGTTTAGGGTTTAGGGAGGCCTCAAGATAGTATAAGGATGCCGACTATACTCCGTATCTTTGGGGAGGGGATTTATGCTGTTGTTCGACATTAACCCCTGCATGTCTGCCACTTGAAGCGTAGGTTTTTGTCGAAGATACTTTGCCGACTTCAGAAACCCCATTCTTACGCTGAAGCTTCAAACTACCATACAGAGGTCCGGATAATTCGAAATAACCGTCCACTTATAGTCCCTGTATACACTTAAAACATCCGTCTCGGATCCTTGCTCTAATTCTAATGTGTTCAACAAGACCGCGCAGGAATCCAGCAGGAACCCTTCAGGGACTCCTTGTGCGAACCCTTAGAGGGTTCCTCTATCGATCCTCCTTGAAGGGTTCCTTGAAGGGGTCCGGATCGTTTAAGGATTCCCGTAGAACCTAGAAACTTGGCGTCGAATCTCGAAGCATTGAAAGCCTGGGTCTTTACAACCACCCTAAACCCTAAAGCCCTAAACCCGAAACCTTAAACCCTAAACCCATGCAAGCCATAAACAGCAAATAGTCAAAGACTAAGCCCTCAACCCGAAATACGCATCCACAAATCCTACAGGCTAAATCCTGAATCCTACACCTGAAACCCACATCCCCAAACCCTCAAGCCGAAAATCTTCTGCCTGGGGCGTCGCGGTCTTCATTGTTTTATGGATATCGATGGCCGAAGTGCTGACCTCGAAGAGCGGTGGAGAGCTTAAGGCTTACTGTTTACGGTTTAGGGCTTAAGGGGCTTAGGTTAGGGTTTAGGGTTTAGGGTTTAGGGCTTAAGGGGCTTAGGGCTTAGGGTTTGAGCCCCAAGTACTTGGAGGTTCATGGGACTTAGTACAGTAAGTAACTGGAGTGATATGTAATTACATACTAAATGACTTTGGCTACCTGATTTATAACCCTAGTGGCTAGGTCCCATGATCCGCGAGATAACCTACCTTTGTAGGGCTCCTACATGTGATTTCCGTGCATAAACCCTCAAAACAGGCAGGTTCTTCGAGTCCAGGTAAGGATTCGGGTCGAGGGTTCCACATGTAGGCTTCACACGTGGGTTATCGCCATGTGCTGTTTTCTAGTTCATGGTTGGGATAGGATTAAACATGTACATTTTTGTTCCTTATTGGGTTTAACTAGCCATAAAAATGTAAAATGTTACCCAACTATGACAAAGTTTTGGGCCACTCCAGTTACAGTTTGACACCCCTAGCATCGGCGCCAAGCAAATAGGACGCAGCAACCTCGCACCGAAGCCGCTAATTAGATTCCAATAGCACAATTTACGTCTGACACCAAACAACAGTGGCTTCAACGACCCTAAACCCTAAACCCTAAACCCTAAACCCTACACCCTAAACCGACATCGGGAGCTCTGCACCCCTCCCCAGCTTTCACCGTCAGCGATTGTGATTGGACGCCGCCAAAATGTTTGAGATAGTTGGGATATTACCCTAATTGCTACGAAAATCCCGATCTGTTGAAACCCTTTTGGGCATCTGAAACCAGTTTTAAAGACAAAAACAAAACTTATAAACCCAAAGCTCAAAGCCCCAAAACTTTGCAAGGCGAGCTCAATGGCCAAATATGTTCAGGATGAGCGAGGTTTGTGGTTTGGGGGGCTTTCCCTGGTTTCAAGTACAAGGTCCTTAAGGAACTTGATGTAACCAGCCACATTACATGCTAAAGACAATGTCAAACAGAAACCTGAGACAAATGAAAGATATAGGGATGCTCAGAAAAGAACATGGAAGCAATATAAGAATTAGAATACTGTCTTGGGGTTTACTATGGTACAACTCGGATAAGAGATCCCAAATACCTGTATTGGTACTTCTTCCGATCCCTTCATGAATAACAATAGTAGTAACAACAATATCTATAACAATCAAGAAAATATAATAACTATAACAAGACTACTTAATGACAACCATATTGTTGACAATAACAAAATTAGTACTATAGAAATACTACAAACTACAAGGAAAATCGTGGTCAGAGCCTCGTTCGCGGCAGAGATTCGGTCCTGGGATAGAGCGTAAGGCAGGTCTGGAAACAGCACGGGAAAGCTTGGGTTTTTGAAGGGTTTGTAGCCGTCGAAGAAAACTCTCCGGGCTTTTGCACCGAAGTCTACTGCAATTAACCGACTTGCTGCCACGTAAAGCTCAAAAAAAAGAAACGAACGAACTTCCACACCCAGATCCCTCTGTTTAGCACACCTGCCCCAAGGCCCGACCCCCTAAACCCTAAACTCTAAAGCCCCAAGGCCCTAAGGCTACGAACCCGCACCAACGAAATAGGTGCCCCAACCTGAAATCCGCAAAAAGTCACATTATTGATACGGGTAGTTCTACAAATCATGGTTCCGTTTGTCTAGTTCATGGTTGGGATAGGATTAAACATGTACATTTTTGTTCCTTATTGGGTTTAACTAGCCATAAACATGTAAAATGTTACCCAACTATGACAAAGCTGTAAAGTCCCCCAAATACAACGGCACCCTTTATAAAAGAATCCTAAACGTGAGCCTAGTTTAGAGAACTACCCATATACATAGATCGGAGAACAACTCTGCCTTGGTGGTCGAAAAGCAGCTGCATCCAGCTGCTTGTGGCAAGTTCAGGCTCTCTGGATGCACCTAAATATAGGGGCCTTTATAAGTAGAACAGGGTTCTTTTAAAGGGCTCTATAAAAGGGTTACTATAAGGGTACTATAATATAGGGCCTTAATAGTTAGAATAGGGTTTGGGGGCCCATTATACTATAAGTATAATAAGGAACCCCCAAAGCAGTATTAGTGAGTACCCTGAGATCCCAATATCCCTTAATTAAGGAATATACCTTAAATTAAGGCCCCTATAATTTAAGGTATATTCCTTAATTAAGGGGTATTGGGTTCTCTGGGTATTTAAGCCCTTGTAGTATTCCAGAGTCTGTGGAAACTTTCAAGGCTCACGGTTTAGGGTTTAGGGGCGTTCTTGCGGTTTGGGGTTTAGGGTTTAGGGGTTTAGGGTTTAGGGGTTTAGGGTTTAGGGTTTGGGGTTTGGGGTTTAGGGTTTAGGGGTTTAGGGTTAAGGGGTTTAGGGTTTAGGGTTTAGGGTTTGGGGTTTGGGGTTTAGGGTTTAGGGGTTTAGGGGCGTTCTTGGCTTTCTGTCACTGCGAGAGGGCAGTTTGGCATCAGGCCCTCTAGCAGACGAAGGCCCAAATCCTAGACCGTAGACGCCAAGGCCGTGCTAAGACCTAAAACCCGGGAACCCTAAACCATTAAACCCTGAGTTTTAAACCATCCAACTTTAGACCCTCAAACCCGGAACCCTAAACCTGAAACCGTAAACTCCTAAACCCTGAAACCGTAAACCCCTAAACCCTGAAACCGTAAACCTTAATCAACCCGTAATCCTAAGCCCTGAAAGCCGGAACCCGACAAAGCCTCAAGGCTACCAGCAAAGCAAAATCTTGCCAAAGATCCCATCTCCGCAACGCCTGCGGAGAGCATTGGATTGAGCTTCTAGGGTTTAGGGTTCAGGGGTTGGGGTTTAGGTGTTCAGAGTTTAGGGATATCGAAGGGCTTCGAAGTGTAGCGCTCAGGGTGTAGGGCAAGGTCGTGATTTAGGAAAGTGGAAATACACGGCGCTAGAGATTTAGATAAGAATCCCCGCAAGACGGCCCTGAAGCGATCTGTCTGTGTTCCTTCGGGAAAGAGGACAACCATAGAGAATCGGTTTAATATAGGGGCCTTTGTTATTAGAATAGGGTTTTGGGTTCCTTAATACTATATGTATAATAAGGAACTCAAAGAATAGTATAGGTAATTATTAAGGCCCTATATTAGGGTTTCAGACTTGGGGCGTTGGTTTAGGGCTTAGGGTTCAGGGTTGAGGGTTTAGGCATGAAACTTTCGTGGTTTCAGTTGTACTGTTCGTGGATTGAGCGATAGAGCATTCGGGCTCAGCAAAACGACGGCCCAACCCCCGAACCCCGGAAAGGATTTCGCTCAACCCTCAACCCTAAACCCCGCAAGCGGGTTCACTAACTGGGATGGCTTTGCTGCTGTTTGCAGCTTGTGCTCTGAGAAGCAACACCAGACTGTGCAAGCCGTCATGTTCATGCACATGCGAAAAGTGTCGAATCCCTCGCGCAGGCCATGTTTTTCTAGCANTGGCTTTGCTGCTGTTTGCAGCTTGTGCTCTGAGAAGCAACACCAGACTGTGCAAGCCGTCATGTTCATGCACATGCGAAAAGTGTCGAATCCCTCGCGCAGGCCATGTTTTTCTAGCAAGCATCTGTGAAGTTTGGACTGTGTAATCTTAGACCTCGCCCCAAAGACTATCATGGTATGAGGAAGATGTCGCCGCAAAATCGCGCTACGCGATTTTGCGCCTCGTTTTCGGTGTCTCTTGTTTTGTGTTTTGGTTTGGGGGAGGGGGGGTGGGGGGGGGGCTGATTCCGTCGTTGCCGCACCGCTTTTCAACAGAGCGCAAGCTCGAGGTTTTCTCTGGTTCCAAAAGCGCAAACTCAAGGCTTGCCGCCGTTATTAAGCTGCCACTGCACCGTGCTGCGGACGCGATGGGCAGCATCTCGAACACTACGTGGCAAATGCGACATGTGACATCACATCACCTCACCTCACATAGCAACCACTTCGCAGCAGCGACAAAGAAGCCTTTAGACTGAATGCTGAACCTGAANGGCAGCATCTCGAACACTACGTGGCAAATGCGACATGTGACATCACATCACCTCACCTCACATAGCAACCACTTCGCAGCAGCGACAAAGAAGCCTTTAGACTGAATGCTGAACCTGAAAAGCACACCTTCAAACGTTGCCTGACGCTCAACATCAACGACGCAAACCCTGTAAATACCGACCAAAAACACCCCAGTTCGTGAACCCGCTGGGTAAACCCCAAACCCTACACCCTAAACCTAAACTTTAAACCCCAAACCCTAAACCCTAACCCCCCAAACCCTAAACCCCAAACCCCAAACCCTAAACCCTAAACCCCAAACCCCAAACCCCAAACCCCAAACCCCAAACCCCAAACCCCTAAACCCTAAANCTATTTTCGGAAACTCCGTCTTCCCCAAAACCCTTCACTTCCCCCCACCAGCACCCCCTCTAAAAAAAAGCAAAAGACAAGAAGAGCCTCCGCCCCTGCAGCCCTGATCCCCCTCCGAAATCCCCAGACCCCGAGACCCCCCGCAGGAAACCTTACCCAGAGAGCCCAATACCCCTTAATTAAGCAATATACCTTAAATGATAAGTGGCTTCATAGTATGATTTAAGCTATATTCCTTAATTAAGGGGTATTGGGCTCTTTGGGTACAGTAAAAGCCAGAAAGTTGGAACATCATTAGCCTCATGCCCTTAAAGTAAAGCATAAGGGATCCTAGCACTAATCCTCCTACAGCCATGTTCCAACTTTCTGGGGTTCTACTATAGGGCTTTAAACTGTAGGGGTGTCGGGGATATTTTAGGGCTTTAAACTTTAGGGGCTTAGGGCTTTAGGGGTTTAGGGTTCAGGGGTTTAGGGTTTAGAGATTGGAGTTAAGGGGTTGGGAGGATTGGGGTTGCGGGTTAAGTGGGGTGTAGGGCTTAGGGACCCAGATGCTGAAAAGTGGCCTGAAGAGAACTGCAATATCCCTTAATATACCTGAAATCATATTCGGTACTATAATTTGAGGTATATTCCCTAATTAAAGGACATTGGAGTCTCATGCCTGTATCCCCAAACCATACAGAATAGTAGGTTATAGTAGAATCCATAAACTTGGAACATCATTATCCTCATGCCCTTGAGGTAAAGCATAGGGAATCCCAGAGCTAACCATCCTTAAACCATGTTCCAACTTTCCGGGGTTCACTGTATGACCCCTTAATTAGAGGGTCTCGCCCCTAAAACAGTAGGTTTTTGGATCCCCAGCTGAGGCCTGAAGAGGGTTGGCATCATTGAAGTTCTGAATCGCGCCCGACATGATGTTGACGATCATGGGACCTTGCAGAGATCCCTTTCAGAGTCTCAGAGCCCGAAACCCTAACCCCTAAACCCCCTAAACCCTAAACTCGGCGTTAGGCGTGTAGGGGTTGAGGGTTTAGGGCCTCGACACTCCCGTCGACCCCTGCACCCCCAGAGTTTAGGGTCCTAAATGCGAAACCCACGCGACCCGAAATCCTAAATGGGTATTAGGGGTTTAAGGGATCTTCTGGGTTTCGGGAACTCCTCGAACTTCTCGGGTTCGTTCGAGTTGTAGAGGAGTTTTAAAAGGTTTAAGGCTTTGGCTCTAAGGGTTTATGGTTTAACTCTTAAACAGGCTTAAGGCTTAGGGTTGAGGGATTCATGGTGTATGTAATTTATGGAACTTATAAACACTATGTGTGTATATATATATATATATATACATATGTATCATTCCACACCGACCATGAAGTCCCCGGAAACCTAGAAGCAGAGACCAAACAACTATAGTGAAGGCTCGCTGGCCACTACCCACCACCTCGGTACACGAACTTGGAAAAGTATAGAAAGCCTGAACCCTAAACTTCCCAAGCCATAAAAAATCAAGCCGTGCCGAAGCTGATCCTCATGCCGAGGCGAGAGTCGGCATGCGGGGGTGCTGGTGCTCAACTGGCACTTTACGGGGTTTTATTTAGGGACAGTTTCAGGTGGGTAGTTTACAGGTGGGTACCCCCATATAAGGCTCATCTAAGGCTCGTATAAGGGTAATGGGGCTATATGAGGTCTTTTGTCGGCCTCCTTTAAGGGTACCATCTTGTTTAGGTTGTCCTTCGTTGGGGCTTAGCGGTCAGGGGTATGGTCCGTATTTAGGATGAACCTTGAGGGCAATAAAACGGTCTCGGGGTTACGTCAAGACTAGACTCTTAATCCTAAAACCCAAAAAACCCTAAACCCTAAATCTTGATCCTAAACCCCAAAAGCCCGTGACCCCAAACAGGCGAAGCCCTACTCTGAAACATAATCTCTTATAGATCCCTTGTCATAGCCCTTAAAAGAACCCTTGAGGAACCCGAAGCTGTAAAACCTAAACCTTTAACCCACAGCCGCAAACCCTGAACCCCAAACACTAAAAGCTGAACCCTAACCCCAAACCCTAAACCCTATTCAAAACCCTAAACCCTAAACCCCAAATCGCAAACCCGAGCCGGCCTTTGTCATCGGTCAAGTCGACCTCGATGCCCAACTGCCGAGTCCTCCACACTGCAAAAAAAAAGGTTAGGGCTTAGGGTTGAGGGGCTGGGTTTATGGTTTAGGGCTTATATAGGGTTTAGGGATTAGGCTGCCGAGTCCTCCCCAGCGCAAAAAAGGGCTTAATATACATAGGGGCTTTAGTAATTACAATGGGTTTCTTTAAAGGGTTCCGTTAAGGGATACTATTATAAGGGTACTGTAGGGATTTAGGGTATAGGTCAATAATTAGCATAGGGTTTTGGGGCCCATTATTCTATAGTTATAATCAAAAACCTCAAAATAGAATACGTAAATATGAGTTGTGGGCTTGGGCCATAAAGGCTCTAGGGCATACTCTGAGAACGATTTAGGTGCCCCTTCCAACCCTGAACCTTTGAGGTTTGTTCAAGATTTTTAAGGTTTCACATTCGGGGCCATTTGGGGTCTGTAGTTCGGTTTATCTATTGAGTTTCAGGGGGAGAAGCTGACCCTGAACCCAAAGCCTTCAGACATCAGGGTGCTTGTCAAAATTATGGTCCCTTTTTGGGTCCTTATTATACTACGGCACCTAATATGCAGGGTACACAAAAAGGGGCCATAATTTTGACAACCACCCATCAAACATCAAAGCCTTCAGACATCAACCTAAATGCCCAACACTCACTCCACCAAGCCCTAGCCGCGTCGGTCTTGAGCTGACTCAGCACCAATGTAACAGCCTGAGCCCGGGCGCAGCATTTACCACAAGGGGCCTTAGTCCTTAGAACAACGTGGTTTAGGGTTTAGGGTTAGGGTTTAGGGTTTAGGGTTTAGGGTTTAGGCTTAGGGCTTAGGGCTTAGGGTTTAGGGTATGGGGGGGGAGGGGGAGATTATAGCAGGGAACCTCTGAAGGAATCGTATTACCAATAGCAAAAGCTTGTCATGGTAGCACCCACCTTGTATACTAATAGCTAGTAGAAGCAACCCTAAAGCATCATGTTACTAGTAATTCCGACCCCTACATGGTTAAAGGTTCAGGGTTTAGGGTTGGGGGCTTATGCCTCGTTCATCAAGAAGTTGCTGCGGATCCTGATTCTCGGGCTGCGACACAAAAAGGTCTATGAAAAAGGGGTCATCAGCGCCTGACTGCGACAGCATCCTTCTCGGAAGCCTCAACTTCTGTCCATAGCTGTCTGAATACGCTCCCAGCCCCAGATTGAAAACTGCCCAAGTACCCAAACGCTACAGTCGGCGAATCCTCCAAACACAAGAAGGCTTCAACCGATCTAAACCCTAAGCTAAACACCAAAACATTGCAGTAACACCCTAAAGACCTACATCATGAACTGTGCAGAATGCCCTGCAAAACCCTAATACGGCCACGCATGACACAACCCCAAACAACAGTATTAAACACCTAAAGGCAGTTGATGAAAGCCTATGAACCCTAAACCCTAAAACGCAATCTGTTCTGTCAAGCCACGAAGTCGCCAACATCCGGTGCTCGAGGCATTTGTGCAGGCGACTCTGACGCCGGTGCCTCGTGACTTCTGCAATCTTTTGGCCAGGGCCCCCAAAAACCACATAAGCAAAAATTAGGATAGGGATATCCCATATAAACCCCCTTATAATGAAGCCCATTAAGGTAGGGACATCCCTTTAAAATGCTTATGCTTATGTGCTTTTTGGGGTCCCTATTTACGGGGCCAACATAGAGCACCTCATTGGAAAAAGCGGTTGCAGCGGTTGCGTGGTTGAGAAGTAAACTGATGGTGATGATCACAAGGTGACCGTGTGCGCGAGCACAGATACTGAAAAAGATACGGAATCGAGGTAAGAGAAAGTGTCACAACAAAGCTCTCATAGGAGTGAATGCCTGTGAATTGCAACCCTGGCGACATGCAAAGGCAGTAGAATGACGGGTAATGTAAGAACCTGATAAAGAAACACTGGGCCTGGAACCCCAAAACAGTAGGATTCATATAAGGAACCCTAAAAAAAGGCCCAAGGCTTCTTAATCAGGTTCCTACATTATTATCGTACCCTTATAGATCCCTTATGGTAACCCTTATAGACCCCTTTAAAGGAACCCTAAAATGTCAAGATTCAAGCAGAGCGAACTGCCCGCAGCGCACCTCTTTCATCTTCGAGGCAGAAGTTCCTTCATCGATGACCTGCTTGAAGGGGCAGGGGACTTAGTAAGTTGGTTACAAGTAGGGTTATAATTAGGGCAACTCCATTTAGGGCACTTATAACTCTACTTATCACCTACTTACTACGTCCCCTGCCCCTTCAAGTGGCTCTTAATTTTGGACCCTTGGGGGTAAGGGGAGGGGGGTAGGGGACTATACTTCCTTAAATAGGCCTTCTTAAGTCCTTATTATAGGTATCAAGGCCTCAGTAATTATTGTAGGAACCCGATTAAGAAACCTTGGGCCTTTACTAGGGTTCCTTACATGAATCCTACTATTTTGGTGGTTACAGGCCCAGGGTTTCTTAATCAGGTTCCTACATTGGGAGGGAGTGGGGGAAGGGATCCCCATGATAGCATCTGAAGGAACCTGATAAGGGTGTAGGATTTACGGATTTAGGGTTTAGTCCCCGGACAGAAAAGTATAGACTTTTACTTTTATCTCCTGATGGTTCTTTTACCGAATATGTATTCAAGTATGGTACTGCAAAACCCAGAATGGCCACCTCCTGAACCTTAAAACCTAAACCACTAAACCCTAAACCTTAACCGAACCTTTCCTGCCGACGCCCTTTAACTAGTTCATGGTTGGGATAGGATTAAACATGTACATTTTTGTTCCTTATTGGGTTTAACTAGCCATAAACATGTAAAATGTTACCCAACTATGACAACGTTACCCATTGGCCCCAAAGTAGTTCCTTTTGGGATTACATTATGGAATTCGAAATATAAACCCCCAAAAAGGAACTACTTTGGGGCCTCTGGGTAAACTTCCTCGAACGTGGAAGCCAAGGCACGCTGGAGAGGGGAAGCTCCGCCACGGTCTCGGGCTCCTCACGGAGATGTTTGGAGGGTGTAGGGTTTAGGGTTTAGGGTTTAAGTTTAGTTTGGAGGGTTTAGGGTTTAGGGTTTAGGGAGATGCTTGGACGGTGTAGGGTTTAGGGTTTAGGGAGATGTTTGGAGGGTTTAGGGTTTAGAGGAGGTGAGGCGGTTTAAGGGTGTAGGGTTTGGGAGTTTGCAGTTGAGGGATGTGTCGAATTTAGGGGTTTAGAGTTTTGGGTTTTTGGATTTGTAAAGATGTTCAGGGTTTAGCGTTTAAGCGAACAGGGCATTGGCGGCATTGGGGCTTCGAGTTGGAGGCTTGCAAAGCTTAAGCATGAGGCATCTGGGTGAAGAGAGACGGGCGGCATTGGGTTTAAGGCTTCGCCCAGAGATCCCAATACCCCCTTAATTTAAGGAATAGACCTTAAAGTATCATAGGATCCCTAATATGATTTAAGGTCTATTCCTTAATTAAGGAATATACCTTAAATTATAACAGGATCCCTAATATGATTTAAAGTCTATTCCTTAATTAAGGGGTATTGGGATCTCTGGGAGTTTCATATGGGCAGCAGGGTCGGGGACTGAGGGTACAACGGGCTGCAGGCTGCCAGGCTTTCGGGCTTTGCAAAAGTGCCCTAAGCTTCGGGGAGTTTAACCCTAAGGGTCCAAAGGACCCAATAATTAGGTACTTGGGTTTAGGATAGTAGTGAAGTAGCTCAATATTTAAGAGAGTATATGATTATTAGGTACTTGGACCCTTAGGGCCTAAGCTTAGGGTAAGGTCTACCTTAACCTACCAAACCCTCCTTTTTTGTAGCGTCCCTATAAATCCTATATTGGGGTTTATAATAAGAACCTACAAAAAAGTAGGGTTTGGTAGGTTGAGGTAGGCTGGGGCCGAGGCGGTCAGGACTGTTGGGCGTAGGGTGTCAGCAGGTTCAAACCTTCGAAAAACAACGCCGTGAAAGCCCTAATAAGCATCCCCAAACTCTCCAAGACCATGTAATCTCTTCCGATCTCTCAAAATGCACCGTTGGTCTCAGGGTCCTCTGCAGCGCAGCAGCAAAACATGATGGCAGGGGCTCAGCACAAAGGGCTTCCGCGTCTCAGGCTCGAGCCCCCGTCTGCGGTTAAGGGGTTCTTCTACAGGCTTAAGGTCAGGGTTGAGGATTTAGGGTTTAAGTGTTGACGGGTTGAAGGTGTGGGGTTTCGACTTTAGGCACCGAACAGGGTGATAATTCGCTACCAGGGATCATCCCAAGCTTTGGGCAGCGACTGAACGCCACAGCAGCAGACTTCAAGGCAAAAAGCTATAGAAAAATGTCCTGCATGCGACGCAAAGGTCCAACTCCGCAGTCTCTGCCCTAAACCCTAAACCCTAAACCCCTAAACCCCTAAACCCTAAACCCCTAAACCCCTAAACCCTAAACCCTAAACCCTAAACCCTCAATCCAAGCCTTCGACATACGGGAGGTGGTGATCTTCGCACGCCAACTTGAAAACCGCCCTCGCCGTGGGCTGCTGGCTTCAGTTTATTGCTTTTCGGATGTATCGGGTCAGACCACGCCCCTAGACCCTAAACCCCTAAATCATAGGATGAGACCACCCTACTAGACATCTTCTGGAGTTTCAGAACTTGGGGTCCCAAATGTACTCACCCATCAACACCGCACATGAACCGCTAGTTACTCCATGCCAAACCCACTGGCACCGTGGTAAGTATGATTGGTAGGGTTTAGAGTTTGGGGTTGAGGGTTTGGGGTCGCTCAGGGGTCAGGGGCTTAGGGTTTAGGGTTTGTGGGGCTTCATGATGGTGCACAGTTTCAGCAAGTTCTGCCGATAATGAAAGCCGCCACACCACAGACCCAAAACAAAAACTTTCGAATTCTCCGTGCTACTGAAACACCTCGGACATCGGCCCGAGTTCCGAAGACAGACTCGATACTCCAACCAAAAACGTAATATATAGGGGCCTTAATGATTAGAATAGGGTTTTGGGGCCCATTGAACTATAATTAAAATGAGGAACCCCCACCCCAATACTAATTAAATCGCGAAATTCGAGCCTGTAGAGACCTCAGTCCCTCCACTCGTTACACACACCCACACGCCTCACGCCTGCAATCGAAACCCCTCGACCGAAAATCCGTTTAGGGTTTAGGGTTTAGGGTTTCCGAAACCCCCAAGCCTCACTTGAAAGCCCGAAACCCTGCCACACCCGAAAGCATGACATGTAAATTTCCCCCAGTTCGAAGCTCTAGGTTTGCTCCACATCAAAGCTTAAACCGGAAGCCCAAGCCTCAGGGTATAGGGTGTAGGGTTTAGGGTCTATCGGGTTTAGGGTACATTCTGTAGGGTTTAGGGTTGAGGGTCTATAGGGTTTAGGGTATAGGCTGTAGGGTTTATGTTTCAAGTTTAGGGTTAAAGGCTTGGGGTTTATAGTGTACGGTTTCGGGTTAAGCCTTACGAGACCTCAATGCCATCTGAACACCACAAAACCTCATACCCTAAACCCCAAAACTGTAAACCCTGAACCTACACCAACGACGCCCTTGTAGCAACCCCTCTATACAGCAACCCCTAAAGCAACAAGCAAAGGAACGCTTAGCCCACTAAACCCGAGCCTAGAAGTCGATAGTCTAAACCTTTAGAAACAAGAGAACCTGTCACGAAGCCTTGAAGGAAGCCGTAACCCTGAACCCTAAACCCTAAACCCCTAAACCCCTAAACCCTAAACCCCTAAACCCCTAAACCCTAAACCCTAAACCCTGAACCCCAAACCCTAAACCCTAAACCCCAAACCCCTAACCCCTAAACTCCAGAGCGTGGGGCCATACGATCGCCTCGGTGAGTTCAAACATGGAAGTTTGAGCGAAATAGCGGTCCTGAAAATTCAGGGCTTCCTGATTGAGAGTCGAAACCATGGTTTGGGGTTTAGGATTTAGAGCCTAAGCGCTAAAACCTAATCCCCAAAAGCCCTAAGTCTATATTGCGCCGACTCTTTTCCGAAGGATTTCCGAGGCCTCGCGCAGAGAACCTCCCAGGCTCGGGGCGCTTCACGCTCCTCACACTTCGAAAGAGAGGGTCTAAATGAGGCGGGCCTTTGTTTCTGAAAGGTTTTGAAAAAATGTGTTTATAGGAGTCTATAGGGACTAGCATTGGACTTAGGGTTTAGAGTTTAGGGCTTAGGGTTTAGAGTTTAGGGTTTACATATAGTTTAGGGCTTTTATTTTTGTTTTTCGAAAGGTTTCCTGAAGAGGGTCAAGGCTAGGGTGGACTCGCGGGTCTAAAGTAAAGGTACCTTGACAGGCTGGTAGGGTTTTACGGATTCTTTTGAGTCTTGCTGGTGCTGTAGGGTGTGATGGGGTTCTGAACGAGGGCCGTAAGACTTCTAAAGGAATCAGAATGTGTTGGTGGATTTTAAGGGCTTGGTATGAGCTCTATGAATGGGTAGTTGTCAAAATTAAGGTCCCCTTTTTGGGTACCCTAAATACTAAATAATAGGTGCCGTATTATAATAGGGGCCCAAAAAGGGACCATAATTTTGACAACCAACCAAATGAGTGTTGCCGGATTCGTGTGGCTTGCCAAACACTTGGAGCGGGCCCCGTCATCAAAGTACAGAAGCCAATCCTTCTATCTGCTTCGGGGCGACATGGTGTGGCAAAACACTTCGCGGGCAGGCTTGCCGAGCAAAACGATCAAGTCCGGTTGTTGCCCAGCCCGGCAGTCACGCAGTGGATCGCTTTAGTTAGGGGTGCATGGTTTATAGGGTTTAGGGTTTGTTGGGTTTCGGGTTTGGAGAGTGGCTTGATATAGGTACATAGTCCGAATCCGCTCTGTTGCTATTGCTTGGCTGGTGAGCTGGCTCTTCCAGCCCGTAGCCCTGAACACACGCCCTAAACCCAGAAATCTAAACCCAGCCCTTCTGCGTTTTCGGGTTTGGCGTTGTCGAGTGTCCTCCGGAAATCCGTGCAACCGACACACTGGCAATGTTCAAGCGCGTTGCCACACCTCAGCCGGTGGGCCTATAAAGCCTCAATCTGGAAACAACCCCTAAGAGTCTATGTGTGTACGCAATCTGTTGGGCTTTCCTTGCATCACTAGGATGTGAGACTACGTATTTGGGTTTAGGGTATAAAGCCGCAGGTAATTCGGGAAAGGTAAATACTTTGACGGGCGGGGGCCTGGATATATGTAATCAGGTTCTCACGTGCACTATTGTGGTACCGTACTCATACTCATAATGAGAGACGTTAAAAAATAGTATGACAGGCTTTTATATGTTTCTGACCCCTGAAGGAACGTAACAGGGGTTGATTTAAGGTCTTCAGGGTTTACATGTAACATAGGGGCGTTGATAACTAAAATACCGTTTGGGGGCACATCTACTGTGGTGCTGTTATTGCAAAGATTTTACAAAGTATCCCGACCAGATTTGGTGTTCTTGAGGGTTCTTCAAGGGTAACTTACACGTCTCAGGGCTTATAGCTAACTGTTCTCGAGGAGAGCGAGTACGGTTCTATTGCTATTATCGGGGCCCTTCTCAATCAGAAGAAGGTTTTGGGTCATGTTTAGTATGCGTATATAAGAAAACCTGAGGAGCAATAGTGGCAATTCTCAAGCTTGTGCATGTGGATTCAAGCGGCTAGTCTTCTCGGCTACGATCAAATTCTCTTCCAGGCACAAAATGAAGGAAACTGGGTCCTCTCTCCAGAAGCAAAACCAGGTGCAAATGCCAAGCTCGTAAGACTGTCGGGTTCTTAGTAGGGAATAAGAATCCTTTCCACCCTAAACCCGAAACCCTAAACCAGGCTCTGGCCACCCTGAGAATCCCGAAATTCAAGATCCTCTGAAGTGCCCCACAACTTCGGAGACTCCCCAACCCAAAGCCCTCTTAAATCAAGGGCTTAGGTTCAGAGTTAATGTAGGAACCTGATTAAGAAACCTTGCGCCTTTATCAGAACTTTCTCAGGGTTCCTTATATAAATCCTACTATTTCGGGGGTATAGGCCCAGGGTTTCTTAATCAGGTTCCTACATTAGGGGCTCATGCGGGGGTTGGGGTTTAGGGGTTAAGAGACTTCCCAGAGACTCCAATATCCCTTAATTAAGGAATATTCCTCAAATCATATTAAGGATCCTACTAGAAGTTAGGGTATATTCCTTAAGTCATATTGAGGATCCTATTATAAGTTAAGGTATATTCCTTAGTTAAGGGATATTGGAGTCTCTGGGTTCGGCTTCGGGACGGCACTTGCAAGAGGTGACGCAGGCAAGGCACCAACCCGTAGAGCTGCAACAGGGTGCGTTGTTCAGGAAGGGCCTTAGCTAAGGCCCCCAAAAAGCACATAAGCAAAAATAAGGAAGGGACATCCCATATACACCACCTTATAATGAAGCCCAATAAGGTAGTGATATCCCCATAAAATGCTGATGCTTATGTGCTTCTTGGGGTGCCTAACTTAGCTTCTTTCGGCAGTGAGCCTTCGCTGTTCAGGACGTAGGGAGAAGAGCGTCTTGCGGAGTTGAGTTGAGGTGCCCAGAGACTCCAATATCCCTTAATTAAGGAATATGCCTTAACTTATAGTAGGATCCTGAATATGATTTAAAGAATATTCCTTAATTAAGGGATATTGGAGTCTCTGGGTGTGCAGGTTTGAAGTTTCCTGTGGTTGGGCGGTCGTCAAGGGCGTAATGGCATTCTGGGGTATAGAGTAGAAGTATGTTAAGGTTCCTGAGTAGCCTCTTTATAATAAGGGTACCCTTTTTCCTGCTATTGGGTTGTAATAAGGGAACCCTAAACTAAAAAGGGCAAAGTAGGTTCTTATTACAACCCCTAATATGGAATTCATAGGGACCCTACAAAAAAGTAGGTTTGGGTAGGTTAAGGTAGAGTATAAGTATGTTAAGGAGTCATCAGGAATAGTATTTCTGATTCTTCAGACGCCTACATCGGGGTGTTGCACTGTGTTTGTCTGTGGGCGGTCAGGAAACTTGGAGATCCATGGGTGGTTGTCAAAATTATGGTCCCCCTTTTCTTTTGGGTACCCTAAATAATAGGTGCCGTACTATACTAAGGACCCAAAAAGGGACCATAATTTTGACAACCACCCCCATGGGGTCGCCGTAAGTCTCTAGTTGCTGAGTTCATAAGCCCCAAAAAGTATACACTTTCAGTTTTATAGTGGGTAGTATTATACAAAAAAGTCTAAAGTGTATCCACTCAGCTACTAAGAGTCTAGAAGCTCTCGATTCACACGTAGACCTTACATTTTGGGGTTTAGGCTTGCATGAAAGATGCAACATGACACCGTCCCCAAATGATGAGATTATATCCTACCCCAAACACCCTAGTCGAACTGGTAGCGCAGCGCAACTGCTGGTTGGTGACTGATAGGCCTCTCATCCTTCTGTGCAGCAATGCACGTGTTCTAGTGGATTCGAAAGCTAACCCCCAATCTCTGAACATCTGAACGGTAGAATCTAAAACATAAAGTCGTAAACGTGCCTAATAAACGCCACTACGACTGAAACTGCTGAGCTGTTTGGAGCAAGCTAGGCACGAGGCCCAGGGAACTTCTTACAATGAAGACTTTGTCTTGACAGCAGGACTTCCAATCAAACCTACACCTGATGCCCAGAACCCTAAACTCTCAAACCTAACACCCTAGAAAGTATAGAAAAAAACCTGTGCAACATCCTATGAACCCCTATGCTAATCATGAAGGCCCCGATACGACCTCAAGCCTCCGGCTCCACCTCCGCGCGATCGTCGCTTCCGACCTCGCTGGCGAACTCCGCGGGGGTGGGACAACGACCGGGCCTCAGGCCAACAACGGCTCAGGATTTAGGATGGAAGGCTTGGAGTTTAAGCTTATAGTGAATCCCAGAAAGTTGGAACATGGGTTTAGGATGATTAGTGCTGGGATCCCCTTTACTTTACCTTAAGGGCATGAGGATGATGATGTTCCAACTTTCTGGCTACTACTATAGGATGGAAGGCTTGGAGTTTAAGCTTAGTAGCTGAGTGGATGCACTTTTGACTTTTTGGGATAATATTACCCACTATAAAATTGGAAGTGTATACTTTTTGGGGCTCCTGATCTCAGCAGCTAGGTAAGGTTCAGGGTTTTGATTCAGGATTCTGGAGCTATGATTAAAGGCTCAGGATGTCATGTGGGGCTAGGGCTATATAGAATATAAGGTTCAGGCTTTAGGATTTTAGGATTTAGGGTATAGGATTTGTGATTTGAGGCTCAGGACTTCGGATGGATGGCTTAGAGTTTAAGGTTCAGGGTGTAGGATTTTTTGGGCTTCGGAGCCCGAAACCCAGGCCTCCACCCTGACCTCAAAGCCTAAACCCTAAACTCTAAACCCTAAACCCTAAACTCTAAACCCTAAACCCTAAACCCCAAGAACATCTGATCTCTTAGTGGCCGTTTGACGACGAATGTGAATGTGGACCTCCTTGAAAGAGTACTTTGGGGTCATGGTAAGCCCGAAGCCCCACAACTCCCAAAAAACTCCCAAACCCTAAACCCCTGTAGTCCTAAACCCTAAACCCTAAACCCCTGTAGTCCTAAAACCCCTAAAAGCTCTAAAGGCCCCAAACCCTCAACCCCCAGCAAGACCGTGACACCCTCAAAACAGAAACTCGCTAAAACTCCTAAGACCTTACTTGGAGGCCCTTTTGACTTAGTAAGTCTACTTAGTATCCCCTAGAAACCATATTATAATCCCCCATAACCCACCTTACTAACCCTACTTACTAAGTCAAAAGGGCCTCCAANTGGAGGCCCTTTTGACTTAGTAAGTCTACTTAGTATCCCCTAGAAACCATATTATAATCCCCCATAACCCACCTTACTAACCCTACTTACTAAGTCAAAAGGGCCTCCAAGTAACCCCCAACTCTAAACCCTATAATCAAAACCTGAAACCCGAAACCCTATAGCCCTATAATAGCCTACTATCACCCTGAACCCATCACCTGCATTCTTTGGGTCCCCCAACAGGCCGCCCTTGGCTGGGTACTGGGCCTGCAAAAAGGTTCCACGGTTTGAAGTACATTTTTTGCTATTGCAATACTTTTTCCACCAGCTCGGAAAGGGACTTGGGGCTTAGGGTCTACACTTTTTTGTTATTGAGCCCCTTTTTCCACCAGCTCGGAAAGGGATTTGGGGTTTAGGGTGTAGGGTCAATTAAGGTGCAGGGTTATGGGTTTAAGGTGTAGGGCTCCGGGTATCGGGTTCAAGGTTGGGCTTTAGTGCTGCAGGGCATTTAGAGGGTTTCGCTGAAAGTCTGCTCAGAGGTTCAGTCTTGGACATCGGGTGCAGGGGCTGGGGTCTGCGGCTTAGGGTTTAGGGTTCAGGTGTGCGCCCGGAATCTTCTAACTCGAAGCAGCGTTCGGCCTGGAAAGCTTATGCTTTGACTTCTGCAGCCCCTTCCTTCATGGGTTTCGGATCTAGTGTTTAGGACCTACCAGCAGCCCCCCAGTACCCTTTAATAGAGGCCTGATGGTCCTTCATAGTGAGTATTTAGGGTAATTGTAGTAGAGGGTAGTTGGGGGGTGCTGGCAGTGCTTACTGTATCGGGTTAGGATTTAGGGTTTGGCGTAAGAACCTACAGTAGAAGCTAGAAAGTTGCAACATCATTAGCCTCATGCCCCTAAAGTAAAGTAAAGGGAATCCCAGCATGAATCATCCTAAATCGATGTTCCAACTTTCTGGGGTTCACTATGAGTCGACCCTAAACCCTAAACCCTAAAACCCTAAACCCTAAACCCTTCTCCACTAAACACTAACCCCTGCATCCCAAGACCGGGGCGCGACGCCGCACATTTAAGGACCAAACCTTGCAGCAGCCCGAGACCCCGAACCCTAGAGATCCTTCAGTCATAGGGACGTTTAGGGGGGTAGGCGAGGGAGGGGGGAGTAGGGGCCATAATAAGGACCTCATAAGGCTTACTTAAGGAAGTATAGTCCCCTACCCCCTCCACCCTACCCCCTAAGGGTCCCTATGGTTGAAGCCAGGAGCCCTCCTGAACCCTGAACCCCAACCCAAAACAAGGGAAGCCGCCTTGAACCAGAATTGGACCGGAAATGCCGAAGCAAGGAACACGAATCCCAACCGGAACCCTAAACCACACCCCAAGCAACAAACTGACCCCTGAACCCACCGCACACCTCAAAAACCTAGACCCTAGACCCACCCCAACCCCCTAACCGCAAACCCCAAGTTCCAAAGCAAGGAAGCTTCCAACCTCTAAACACAAAACCTGGCAACGCTAAGGAACCGGCACCACAGCGGCCATCATTTCGCCAGCCATTGGGCAGTGGGATCGACCTCGGATGCGTTTTGTTCAGGGTCTAGGGCTTGGGGCTTGGGCTTACAGTTTACGGGTTAGGGGAACAGACTTTATGATAGAAGGCTTTATAGATTGTCCAGACAAGCGGGGTTTGCATACGACTATGTTGGTTTCTCAAGCGCCTGTAAGGGATTTATGGTGTGATCTAGATGCCTTCTGGGGCTGCATCGAGCTGCTTCTCTGAGGGGTTTTGTCAGCAATGTCTTGCAAGCGATTTTTGTCAAGGGTTGTAGACGTGCTTTATGTGGTTGGGTCAGGGCGCAGGATTTGGCGTTGCACGCTTTAGGGCTTCGTGCTCCAGGGTTGAGGCGCCCCTAAACCCTAAGCCCTAAACCCTAAATCCTAAGCCCTAAACCCTAAACCCTAAACCCTGAACCCTAAGCCCTAAACCCTAACCTAAACCCTGAACCCTAAGCCCTAAACCCTAAACGCTAAACCCAAACCCTGAACCCAAAGCCCTAAACCCTAAACTTTAGGCCCTAAGCCCTAAGCCCCAAACCCTGTAGAGTCTCAATTTTCGATTTTCGGTCGGGTTTCGGTCCTTTTACTTGGAGTACAGAGACAGAGCACTTCACGAAAGTGATCTTAGGGTTTAGGGTTTAGGGTTTAAGAGCGTTTTGGTCCGAGCCTACTCGTGGCAACGCCGTTGCCCTTCCTAGGGGAGGGGTGCTGATCGGGCCATGGTTTCTTCGAGGGATGACTTCAGCCAGCGTCTGCTTAACAACAGGGAATGGCGTCGACTTTCCACATTGGCCAGTGAACTTGATCCCACATTGNGCCATTCGACCTGTGCACATTGCAGCTCTTTCCCCACCATGCCAGCCTTGGAGCACTGCAGGGTCCGGGGCAGGCCTTGCCTCTGACGATGGTATGTTAATGCTGCGGGCCATAGACATCCTTGGCGCCGTCGAGGTGCCGGTTGTCACACTTGAACAAGTAGGTGGCTTCTTGAAACACCAGCATGCCCCGGCTGTGCTGTCGGCCTGGGAAGATGTAGGCTATTCGATTGCCTGGCAGGCAACCATTGACCTGCTTGATGTTCTGCCGAGTTCTAGGCATCGTACACTCCTTGTTTTCCGACACAGGACTTGCCGAGGCCCCCCGGCACTTTCAGGACATAATTGGGCCAGCACGAGGCGCCATAATCTTGCCACTGCGCAGGTGTTGTTTGATCTGCCGCACACACTTTTGCAGCCATTGATCTTGTCAGACGAGCTTGCAGCTACTTACCTTGACCCCTGGTTTATGCCACCGTCGCCCAGAGGTGGTCAGGTGTCTCAAGGCAGAATCGAGGCATTTCGAATACGGACTGCAGCAACCGTGGCAGGCTGCTTCATGGCCCAGTATCAGTTTCAGCATGAGCTACCTCCCAATCAGCTGTCTTCTAAAGGTCTCCTTGGTTTTGTGCTCCGTCACCAGGGAGTTCTACGGTTCTTCTCAGGTGCAGAGATCGCGGCTTTACATGGGGCCGTGCGGCCAGTCCTGCTGCCGGCAGACCGTCGCTGTCAAATGCGTCTACTGGGCAATAGCCTTGCTGTGCCGCAAGCTGCTGCAGGCTTGGCTTATGCTTGTCACGCCTTGGGATACAAGGGCTCACCCGAACCGGCAGCGGCCGTTGCGAGCTGCCTTTCGGCCCGCATTCATAATGCTAATGCCTTCTTCCTCCCCAACGGCCCCGACTGGATCCTGTGCCGCAAATCTCAGGTTGCCGATCTNCTTTCGGCCCGCATTCATAATGCTAATGCCTTCTTCCTCCCCAACGGCCCCGACTGGATCCTGTGCCGCAAATCTCAGGTTGCCGATCTTCTAACATCAGGAGTGTTGAAGCCCTTGCCATTGCCCAGTCCAACTGCGCCCATCGATTTTGTGCCCCTGACCTTCCAGAGCCAACAGTCTGAGATCACTGTGTATGCCCCCGCAGGTGCTCAAGCACTCAGAGTCCTTTCGCATCTAGGGGTCGCGCACATTGCGCCTACGTTGCCCATCGTGGCACATGACCATCTTCACGCATTGCGCTTGAGTGTGGCACAACTGCCCTCGCTGGGTTGCACAGGCTTCCTTGATGGTTGCGCTGATAGGGAAGGTTTGTGCACTGTCTTGGTCTCCAACGGTGTCTTCATTGTTGACACATGGTCACCGCGCATGTGGACGCAGTTGCTTAATGTGTTTGATTTTCTTACCGCTGAGGCGGAGGACCTGTGCTGCTGGAGTCCTTCGGGGCAAAAACTGCAATGTGCTGATGATTTTGAGGGGTGCGTCGTTGCCAATACCTCGCCTCCTGAGGCGCCTTACTTACCTCTCAGCCTGCTNGAGGACCTGTGCTGCTGGAGTCCTTCGGGGCAAAAACTGCAATGTGCTGATGATTTTGAGGGGTGCGTCGTTGCCAATACCTCGCCTCCTGAGGCGCCTTACTTACCTCTCAGCCTGCTTGCCAACACTGTGCCGGACATTCGTGTCGAATTCTTCGCTCAGGAGGCTCGCCTGACCTGCCCGGCTGGGTTGGCTGTTGACATGTGGCTCGGATTCCCATTCCACCTCACCTTGGCTTATGGATGGGATGCGCAGATTGACAACTTTCCGCCTGCTGCGGATGCGCCGATGCTTATACGCATGCAGCCCATGCTTCTGCGGCTTCATCTCCAGCCAGCTACACTGCCCCGTCAATTGCGAATCTGGTTCATTGTTGCTTGTCTTGAGGCGCAAACCGTCACGAGTGATACAGAGGGTTCCATGCTGGTTGAAATCCAGGTCGAGGCACAGCGCATCTGGTGGGGTCACCTGCCAGACCTCCTCAGAATTGCGCAGCTTGAGCAGTACTGGCGAGATGCTTCTCGGGTCTGCCAACTGCCGCCTGATGCTCGCGTGTTTTCCGGGCCGCACCTTCTCCAGGCAGATGACACACTGCTTGCTGTACATGCCCGACACCGCCACAGGATTGTACGGAAAAGCGGTCACCTGTTGATCACTCTGCAGCCATCGGTCTTTGGTGGCGGAGTCAAGGACGAGCAGGCCCATTGGGCCCAGACTCGGGCGGCATCCATTTGTTTGGCACAGGGTCTCGACTTGCGGACCACGACGGCCTTTGTCGATGAGGTTGCTAAGGGTGGATCGACCGCTAGGCTTAGTCAAGCCATCAAGGCCACCAGCGAGGATGCAAAGTGGAATCAGCTCTCCGCCTATGCCAAGGAGTTGGGTGTCCCGGTGCCTCA
>BGNK01005922.1:12288-29411 GCA_003297005.1 Symbiodinium sp. clade A Y106
GGTTGAGGAGAGGACAGGGGAGAGGATAGAAGCCTGCCGGGGATCGAAGCCTGCCGTGGACGGGGATCGAAGCCTGCCGGGGATCGAAGCTGGAGTCAGCTGGAGTGTTTGGGAGTTGGGGAAACGGCTCGGGAGTCTGTTGGAAAAGCGGTTCCGGAACCGTTACGCAACGTTTCGGCTCTCTCTAGGGAAGGTGTTCCAGTGCTCCACTCGTGATAGCCACAGGCCTAAGTTCGAGACATAGACCAGAATTCGGTACTTCGAAGCACTGTCGATTCGCGAAATGTGCAAAACGGGATTTAGAAGGGCTTTAGGGGCTGCGGTACCTCCGAGCAGCTTACGGGCTACCTCCGAGCAGCTTACGAGCTACACACACGCCGCGTACGCGCTGCTTACACGCTGCTTACACGCTGCTTACCGAACAAGCTTCCGAGCAGCGCCAAGCTTCGATCCCGGGACGACTCGCCCCAAAGCAGCTCCGAAGCTCCTCNCACACGCCGCGTACGCGCTGCTTACACGCTGCTTACACGCTGCTTACCGAACAAGCTTCCGAGCAGCGCCAAGCTTCGATCCCGGGACGACTCGCCCCAAAGCAGCTCCGAAGCTCCTCCGCCAACAGACTCGCGCGCGTTAGCGCGCGTCGCTCCCGAACAGCTCCCAAGCGCGACGGCGCACCCTCCGGCTGCTTGCGAAGCGGCGCGCGCCCAGTTTGCAAGCACTTTAGAGCCCCTAAGATTACGAGCCCTACGGCCGCCAGCCCTCAAAATCGACAGACCTTCGAAGTAGCGAATTCTAGCCTATGTCTCGAAACCAGCCTCGTAGCAACCACAGAGTGGAGAGCTGGAACACCCTCCCCAGAGAGAGCACGCTTGTTCTTGCCTTGACCATTGCGCAATCCAGGCTTTACGGATTGCAGGGCCTGTGAGAGCCTCTTTTTGTAGAGTCCAATGGATGTACAGCTATGGCCCATTTACGCAGGTCAGCCTTTCCGGCCTGCAGGGCATTGAGCGCCTTGCGCAGTGGCACATGTTTTTGTCTCTTGGCTGGAAACGCTGAACGACTAAGGCCGGCGTAATCTGTCTGTCGCAGCTTCTTCCACCATGTAGTTTGACGTCGTTTCACTCTATTGGTTTGTATAGTTTTGCTTGTACAACTTTCTCTCTTGTAGGGACCCAGCGCAGCAGGCACTGTCACCGAGGCCGGCACACGCCAAAAGAAAAGAAGTCCTAGTGTCCCTTGACCAGAATCACGAATTGAGCAAGAGCTGCTGCGCTTCAGTACCGTTGCATGTGGCGCGTTCGTGCAAGGCGAAACGAGGCGAAATTGAAGCAAACAACGTGCAAAATTGAATTTGCGGTCTGTTTAGTTCCTGGGGCACACATGGCACTAAGTGAGATTTTTCGCAATGTAAGCGCTCAAAAGTTTTGTTTTTTAGTTGAACACTTGTGATGTGTGCTCTGCCAGCGTCCATGGTTCTTTTTGGTTGTGCTGCTATTTTCCAGCTTAGTTTGTTAATAAGTCTTGTATCTTTCTAGTAATCTGCCAACGATTTCATTGAAATAAAGCCTGGCTGGGTTTTGGCACGTCTGAGCAGGATAATCAGCGCATGAGTTGCTGCAGAATCGTTTCGAAGTCGTGCGGTTGTTGATTGAATATTCATCATGCTTCAATGCCGCGTTCGCAGGATGTGGGGAACATCATTGGAGAAACAACATCCACAACCATCCACTTGGGGTGCGTGTTTACAGATAGACTGTAGACTTACCGCCACATTCGCAATCAACATGTGGTCGACAATGGACATGCAAGTGCATGCATCAGCATGATCAGCACACCGACATCAAGACCTCACACTACTTCACCTTGCGTTTGAATTCAAAGAAGCTAAGAACTACTTGTATGGCGGGCGGCTATGCCCGCTGATTAGGAAACGGCGGATGGGATGCAGAAAAGGTCCGTTGCCCATACAATGTTCGCACGTACTGCATGTAGTGTTATGTGCTACAGAATGCTTTCGTTCCCTCTGCCAGGATCTCATGGCATTGGCCGCCACAGCTTGCAATTCTTACCTGTGGGGTGTGGCTTGCTCTCGCGGACAGAGCGAAGGCAAGCAGCACGGGTATCCAGCAATCATCACATCCAAGAGCCTTATTTGCATGAAGCCTTTTCAGGTCTCGTCAGTGTTACCACCGCACGGCAGCACCGCTGGTGGCACGCACATCGTGCTGCTGGGAAGTGGATTTCGAGACCCGAGCGGTCCCGACCCCTTCGGCTGCTGTTCTGCACGGTCTAAGAACGGTCCAAAGAAGAAGGCTTCATACCACATCACAGACGGGTAGGCAAGTCGCGGGTTGAGCTTGGAGCTTTCAAGCACCACGGTTCAGTTTCTTCAATTGTGCCGGTCTTCGGGGCCAGACACGCTCTGACAGCCAAGGCTTCCAGTCGGACACCTGACTGAAAGCAAATTTGCTTGTTGGTACTGGCTGAATGTTTCAGCAGTGCTGTCGCTGTAGTACGCTTGACCGAGGTGTCCGTCGGTGGCGAGCCATGCACCATTCTTGAGGTCGGTTCCCAAAGTCACCGTCGTGCTTGCTGTGGATGCATGAGTTCCGGCATGCATTGCAGCTGGGGAAGTTGATGCCTGCATGAGCGATTGTTCCTGTCATGGCGAGCCCGTTGTGACCGGATGGATGTCGATGTAGGACTTTACGACCCCGGAGCAGATTCTCTGCGAAACGCCTGCTGGACATGAAGGTCCACCAGTTGAGGTCTGCCTCAGGCGTCTTGGCTTCGCAGTCTGATGTCCGTAGCCGTTGCAGCTATCAGCTTGATGCTGGACAGGCTGCATGCCGATGGACCATGTGAGCCGAGCTGTGCTGATTGCAGATTTCAATACACAGAGGCTGGTTTGTGTGGACTCGGCTTGTCTACAGTCTGCAGTGTCAGTCAGAGTTTTTGCAGGAGGAGACCCCGTACATTTCATGGATCTCCGCACGGGCGCTCTCTGCTGGAGATCAGATTGCTTTCGGCGCCGCTGAGACCGGCGCCTTGCAGGTCTCGGGTCTCGACCGCCTTTCGGCATAAGTGGGACTCAAGGAAGAGGTCAATCGTAATTTGCACGGGCTCGCTTGTCGCTCCCAGGTGCCCTCATTGAGATCGGCAATTTCATTTGCGATGCCGGGGCACATGAAGTGCTGAATTCAGATGATTTTTTCCTTGAGTGTCCCGGCGCACAATATGTAGGGCAACTTGTGCAGTCCATAGCTGAAGCTGCATGACCGTTTTCTCGAAAGGAGGCGGACTTTGAATTGCGTTTTGCCGAACACCGCTGGACCTGGCCTCTCATTGCTGCGGATCCGGGCTTTGCCCATGGGCTTGGATGATCCAAACTGCGCGCACTACCCTTGTGCCGCGGCCTGGAAGCTGGAAAGATTCTTGTGCCTCAAGCCGCCCCGGCTGCAGCTCATCAGCTCCAAGCCTCAGGTACAGACCACAGCAGCCAGCCACGGGGCTTTGGATTCGCTGTCTTCCGCGCGTGGCAGGGCCAGGCAGAACTGCCGCCGGCATTTCTCGACGGCGACTTCAAGCCATACGAGCCTCGTAGCACGAAGGTTTTCCTTGACCGAAGCCGAAGCCTAGAGTTCTTAAGCTCCCTGACTCACCAGCCGGAGCCCTCCAAAGCTGAGCCGGAGCCCTCCAAAGCCTTGAGGATTTGACAATTCATCCCGACATCCTCGGGATCAGCCCAGGCCTTGCACTTTGGTAGGCAACTTTAAAGGCTCTATCTATGCTGTCGGTGATCTGATATCGTTTCGGAGGTTGTCCGGACCGAGCTTCCATTGGCAGGTTTTTCCGGCATTCTTGGTGGAGCGACAATCAACATTTCTGGAAGAGCTTTCGATCCAAATGTGAGCAAAACGACAGCCACTTGGATTCCTGAGGGAGGGCCGGAATCATCCAGAGTGGAAAGCACAAAAGCTTGGGCTCCCGATGCAGGTCATTGAGTCAAAGCATCGCTTTAGGTTAGCTCATACATGCATTGTTGCAGGTGCCTGTATCGGCACCTGTGATCCGCAAGTTGCAAAATCCTTGCAGTGAAATTTCTGTCCCAATGCATGTGGCATACATCCCCGTAGACAAGCAAGACACATGGATTGCTCACTCTGGCTCTGTGGCGGCCTGCTTTCATGTGCTGGGTTTAGGAGTTCGAACCTGCATTTCAGGTGATGGTTGGCACAGAGCCTTGCCAAATTACGCAAGTCCTGCCGGGGATGCTGACGTGTGAGCTGGCGTCTTGGCGGGCATGCAGCCCATCTTCTCTCCAGCTTCAGAACCATCCCGACCTCTCCTGGGTCTGTTCGAAGTTTACCAAGTTTCATTGCAGCAAGCTACAACGGCGGGCTAAATTGGAGGTTTGTAGTCTTTCTTCGTGCAGAACACGTTGGTCAGCCAAGCGACAGGCAGTTCAGGGTCGGTGTCGTCTCTTGAAGTTCGGCCACTCCAAGGCAGACCTGCAAGAGAATGTCAGCTGCATTGACTTCGAGGTCTTTGTGGGTGGAAGTCCCTTTTCAGGCAGGTTCTTGCATGTGGGAGCACTGACTACAGTCAGTCTTCACCAGACATGTCCAAAGCCAAAGTCTGTAGCGGCGCCGTGAAGCGCAAAACCTTAGTGCTTGGCCGTTGTTGTCCGCTGCCGCAATTTCAGGGGGCCAAGCGATGCGTGCTCGTTGGGGGTTCTCCGCCCTGCGACTGAGCTCTTAGTGCCTCCATTTCAGGTGCGAAATCTATCCAGTACAATGCGAACGTCATGGAAATCGCGTCATGCCCCCAAGCAGAGGGCAAGGGTGCTGACTCCGGACGGCAATTTACAGCTTCTTGGCTGCGGGGTGGGGGGGTGGCGGGGGGGAGGGCTTTCACTGACTCAGTCCAACACATCATGTGCATCTCGCTTGGAAGGTTCATATGTCGAAACAACAAGGGCCAAGGGTTCAGTTTGACTGAACATGCGGGCGTAGCGGGACGCCATCGGGGTCTGAGGTCAGCATGAACATCACTAGCCAACGTGGCTATTACTGGACCGAGGACTCCTGCCAGGCTGCATTCCGGCTGCAAGCTCCTCACACGAATATGCATGCCTCCTTGAGGGGACTGCAAATTCTAGAACCAACACCTCTCATCTAGCTTGAGCTATGGTATAATTGAGGGTTTGTGCACGCAGCAGCTCCTTTTTCATGCAAGCATGCTGTCCAAGAGCTTTTGAACATGGATTTCGTGCAGCAGGTGAAGTGTCGTGGGATCTTGTTCAAAAGCAACAGGGTCGAACGTGAAGCCTTCAACCATTTTTGGAAACACATCCCAACACTTCCTGATCAAAGTCTGCGACTGCACGTCATACACCTATGGATCAAGTCTGCGACTTGTTGGTGACAAGGAAGGGCATCACGTCAGGGGCGAGATGGTCGAGAGTAGCTGCTCGGTTGCCGGAAGCCACATCCTCGTCGTGTTTATCTTCGACTGTGGTCGCGCTTCTCCTATGGCACGGTGTGAGTACACCATTCGTATGTCGCAACCAACGCAATTGAGCACACAGCGCTTCGGAATGACGTCTCGAGGCGAGGAAAGACTGACTTTCTGCTGTGCTATGGATGGGACCACGTGCGACGGTCCTCGATTTGGCCAGGCGCAAAAAGTGAGATGTTGCCCTTGGGCCACTAGCGTAGGGCAGGGGGAAGCCGCCAGAACCGGAGACAGACGAGACAGACTTGGCACATTGCACGAGGAGCCAACGTCAGTGACTTAGGAGCTCTGCGAGTTGTGCAGGTTACGACATCTCTGCCAACATATTGGGAAGGATGGGGAACCTGGGTCTCTTGGAGATACGTTGATCTGTTGTGCCGGTCGTGACGCCCAAACAGAGAGAAACTCGATCTTGCCACTAAGGTGCAGATTGGAACGACAACAGAAGATCCCATGTACGGATCATGCAGCTCAGAAGATAAAAAGTCGGAAGTTTTGCGAGACCTTTCCTTTCTGCGAACTCCCGACTCCGCCGACTCCGGTCCCGGCTCGAGCTGAGGCTTCCCGCCGCTGCCGCACCGGGACGCACTCCGCACCTGCGAGCTGAAGGGCATGAGGCGCAGCAGCGCGGCACTCTTCGCTGACGCAGCTATCCCCCCAAAATCCCCACCCTTCAAAACTTCAGGGTTTCGGAGAGCCTCTGCAGGTTGTGCACTCGCATGGAGTTGAACTCTGGCCTTTGCTGTTCGGCCGACTGCAGCTCCAGTGCCATGGTGAGACTTCGGCTCTACGTTTGTCTCCAGGTCTCGAAGGTTACTCCGGGTTTGAGGGTTTTTGCGTAAAGCGGTTTGAGATTGTAGGGGCCGCTTCTGTGGCATGGGAGTTCAAACAAGGGCCTCTTAGAAAAGGGTGAAATGGAGACTTGTCATAGCTCGTTACAGTACTTGGGCCTGCCTGTAGGCAGAACGGCCGAGATTGGGCCGAGCAGGATGCAGCTGTGCGCTCTGTTCCCCAGAGACTGAGAAGCAGCCCTATCATGAATCGCAAAGCTTCCGCCGCAAGCCACAGGTGATGGCACAGCTGCATGGACGTCGGACGAGGGCTATTTGCAGGAGCTGGTCATCACTGCAGACGACGGCGAACCCTGGGAGGAGGCAGGGGCTTTTCGCTTCGTTTCCTGAACCTTAAAGCTCCATTCCCACTGTGTACGAGCACCTGTTCCTGAACACCTTGTGCAGGAGCTGTGGATCCGCTGTGAAGAGAGGTGCCGCTTGGCCAGACGAGCCTAGAGTCACGCGCGCTACAGCCTCCAAGCATCTCCGCCCCTTCCGAGGCGGCTTTCCATTCAATGTCACGTATCCAGACCCGGGCAACGAGACCACAACCACGACAACCAAGTATTCACCAGCGGAGAGACTCGGTTGTTTCCTGTGGGGCGTATCGTGTTGCAGCATGCAGGATAATACCACAGTTCATGGCCAGTTCTCACTTTTCAGGATCGCTCTTTGGGAGTTTGCTCCATGGCTCCGCCCGGACGACTACATACCTCCGGAGGAGCAGGAGGCAACTCTTCAGCAGCTGATCGGCTTGACCCAGCAACTAGATTCTAGACCTCATGATCGTGGTGTTGCGCAGTTAGAGCCCAGTTTAATGCATGGTCAAAGATCCGGACCTGGTCAATCCGGGCAGCCTATCATAATGCTGGCCTCATGAAGGAGTGTATACGGCCTCAATTGAACAATGCCACGCTCGGACAGCACTGAAGCCGATGCTGGACACACCAATTCGGAATGGCCACAACGGAACCCACTGCCCTTTGACATTGCCTGTAGAACCGAGTCTCACACCTCCATCCTTTCTCTGGGCTCGGGCACCCTGCATACACTGATGCCGGCAGCAATCGAAGACACATCACACAGAGACCTCCAATCCTAAACTGTACGTATTCCGTCCGAGTATATCAAGTTCGATGACCTTTTGTACCACCTTGTCTTGCACTGTTCACTATTCGGTGGAATTGGTTGACCATGCTTGAACTGAAGCCTTCTTGGAGGGCCCGGTGCCTCTGGGGCCACCAGTTCCGGAGCCTCTTCGCCCCTTTGAGTCCCCGCACTTGCTGGCGCCCTTTGCCGGGAACCGAGGCGAGGCTTTTTCTCTGTGGACGGTACTGCAGCCTTAGAGGTTCTAGAGAGATATTTAGGAATCAGGGCTTTCGAGCATTCAGCATCGACCAGTTTTTGCCATGCCTTTATCGACGGGCCTTCATCTTGTGGATCGCAGAGCTGCGGTTTGAAACCGGTCGTGCCCCATTCTGGTTCTGAATGCCGGGCTTTGTCGGATTTAGAGTTAGCCAGCTGGCCGTTCTCATGATTCAATGATTCGGCTGTAGTGCCGCTGGCTTTCGAGGAGTGCTCGACCCCCGAAGCCATCAAGCCACCTACTCGGAGAGGCCTGCGCTACAGCGTCTACGCAAACCCGGGCAACCTGCCTGTCCACCGCGCCCTAGGCCGAACAAGGGTGGCCGATTGTTGATTGTTGGGCTTTGAAAGGGATCCTGGGTGGTTCGGGCAGCAAGCGCTGAACTCAGGGCTCAAGGATCCATCCCCTCGCTCGACAAACTCTGCCTGGAGTATCAGACCATCAAGGGCTTCGTAGCAGCTCCTTGAGTGCAGGTTCTTCAAACGCGGGATATCCGCAAAGCCCCCTGATGACCGGCACGATGGTGGATGTTCTTCGAGGTGTCCAACGGGCGTTGCCGGGGTAGGCTTGCGGATCCCAGATTCTTCAGCCAGGTCTTGCCATAACGTGCTGCAAGGTCATGCGAGTCAGGGGTGAGGGGCATGGGACGCCGACTCCATCCAAATCCTGCATGGCCAGTACCGTCGAAGCTATCCAGGAGCCCTTGCCCACGTCAAGTTCGATCCCATCCTGCAGTCTGCCCGATCTGCGAAGCGAACCTATGCTACTCTTCCTCAATTCAGAAATTATGTCACGTTGTCCCATTATTGAATCTCCTCTTGCCCTTAGAAGTACATGCCCTTCCCGGGATGTCGCCTTTGTATATATCGGGGTGAGCTTGACTTTGTGAACATCCCTGACACACCAATGTCCCAAACTTCTGCGCTGAGGTAGCAGGACCTCCACTAATGGACGACACAGGCCATGACTTCTACGCGGAGGACTGCTTTGTTACTTGTTGCTGTCTTCTTGTCGGGCCGTAGTTTGAAAAAGTCATGCGCCAGCAAATCCCGGAACGAAGAAGCTACTTGCTACATGTCCTTGTTGGGAACAGCCCCATCACGTTCATCACGACCAGAACCTCAGGTCATACAGCATTCGGTCAACTGGCACATTAGGGACAATGGAAGCCAGCCCGTATTTTCCGTGAAAGCCATTTCTGCCTGGCGGCTACTCTAGGACGATTGCTTTCCGTGCAGTCCTTCACGGTTTAGTCTCGCAAGTCGAAAGGCATTGCAGCAGGATCCACCCCTGGGATTTCTGAGCTTCTGACAGTTCCATCCCTCTTCCTTGCAATCGTGCGCGACGTTGTGTAATTGAAGAGAGACTGTGTTGAGAGAAACATCCAGCACACCGCGTCCCCAAGGCTAGCTCCACACACAGCGAGAAGTATTAGTTTTCATGTACTCCAGCTCAGCGGCACGCGAACTCAGCACACGAAGCTCTGCGGCAGCCCGCGTGTTCATTGAGAACAGGAGATCACAGGCTTCTTCGTGGCTCCTTACACGGCGAACTACAGCTTCTATTTGGCGGCCGACGACGAGGCTGCATTGTGATTCCGGTGGGCCCACGACCCAGCAGTGCAACTTTCTTTCCCATGCTCCGCTAGGCAGATCTCTCACTATCCTGCTGTGGCGACATGGCTGGCATGAAGGCGACAACCTCAGGAACTGCCAGGCCTTGCGAATCCCCAGTGCGGTTGCCGGTTCTCAGGTCATCGTCCGCAGCGAAAAGGTCGACTTCGCCATGCCGCGCTACACCCCGTTGGCATGGTACGGGAACTGCCAGGCATAGGGGGTCGCCCCACTTCCTGCAGAACTTGGACGTCGCAGACTCGTGCTGCTGGAATGAGTTTCTTTTAGTTCCTGTACCGTTCAGCATTTGACTGTCACTGGTGATGTGTGGCCGGTGTTTTGCGATGGTGCAATCGTGCAGCTGCTGCAACAGGCAGCTGGCACAGGATTGGACGAGCCGGAATGCTCCATCTCCAAGCCAGTTGATATGTCCGCCGGTGACGCAGCTGACTATAAGAGTTTAGGCAGGACAGGCAGTGGGCTTGGATTTTCTGGTACCCGGAGCTGGTGAGTGATTGGGATACGCTACGAAGGGGTATCATGGAAATTCGGGACTCTTCGCAATTCTCTGAGCTGGAGGCCCAAAAACCTATGTAGTTTGATTCACAGAGGGACTTCCACCAGGCAGTGCATTCGGGAAGCTTGCAGAGTACCAAGTCATCTTCGCAAAAGTTGAACAACAAGTTCGGGCCAACCATCCAGCTCCCGAAAACACCAACCCCAGACTGCAAAGCCCCGAAGTGCAACCCAGAGCTGTATGGTTCCTCCGAGATGCATCAAGAGAGACTCCTGATGATTGCTTTGGTTCCCCACCTGCGATTCCGAACTCGCAGAACGACCAGGCGACCGCGTGCTCATGCGGGTGCGCCACCGCGACCACGTGGGAGCAGAATCTCCGTGCCAACTCTGTTCAGCTTGTTTTGAGGTCTCCCCCAAGTTCTCATTTCACAGCAGTCCCTGAGTCAAAGACCTCCGAACCCAACCCAGGACTGGCTCCGGGTGGGCCTCCGGGTCCACATGCCCATGCAGTCTGTTGAGGGGCGGCTCGATGGCAACAATCTTCCGTTTATTTGCTGCAACATATCTCGAGAGTTAGAAACAGTTGTCTCCAGGTCCATGCCGCCAGCCGAGATCGTGAGGCCTGATTGGATGAAGTTTACACGCGCTGCAGACTACCTTTGTCTCAGCCTGCAAAATCGTTTGAAGCTCTCTGTAGCCCCGAACTTAAGCGCAAAAGGAGGAAGTCCTTCCTCGAAGTGCAGAAACTGACCATGACGGCGAATGTGGTGCGCGAGAGGCAGGGCTATGGGAAGGCTTCAGGGTTGCTAGGGCAGGCGGATCTCTCGCAGATCTCCAGGCTCTCCAGCCCCTGCTTCCTTGCCCAGGCACCGGATGAATTTCCTCCGAGTCCTCACAGGCAAGGCCTTGGCCGCTTGCATCCGAAGCCGAGCGAAGATGCAACGCCTGCATTCGATTCACGCTCCATAGAAGCTTTTCTACTGGGCTTTGGGTTTCATGGCCTCCAGGCAGCTTCCGCGTCCGCGTGCGCCGCTTCGCGCAGAACTTCCTTCGTGAGGGCGTCTCGGGCGACTCGGCTCTGGTGTGGAGATCTCGCAGAGGATCTCGTACACAAAGACCCGTCACATGCGTGGACCGTCACATGAGCAGCAGACCACGTCGTTGTGCAGCCAACGGCATCATGTCATGAGACACTGCGAGCAGGCGCCCTCAGAATGCTCATTCACCTGGCACAGAGCAGCACAGATCTGGGCACAGCACGGGCAGACCATCAAGAAATGCATTTTCCGAGTCATGCTTTCAAAAGCAGTGGCGACTGGTGGGCGATCGTGGGTCTGCGAGAACATCGCACCAAAACATGCCTGCACATGCACGGTCTGCAACTGGTGCGAGGGATGTGCCTGAAGAGCTCCAGAAAACCTACACCGGCCCTGGTTCTGGGGTTGGGTGGGGTCGGGTAGGGTCGGGGACCCGGGGACCCTGCCAGTCCAAGAGCAACCTAGGCGTGCTGCGTGTGGGTGCTACTGCCGCAGAGCTCGCAAGCACACTTTGGGACACGATGGATGCCCGTGCCGCAAGAGTGGAGCTTGAGATTTGGCGGATTCAGGATATGCGTCTGGGTGTTTAGTTCTTGGACACATGGAAGGATTGAAGTCAAGCGACACGCGTGATCTTGTTACTGGCCCTCTTACATCCAGTTGAGGATCTCTACGGAAGAGTCCTGGAGTGCGAGCCCACGCTTGAGCGAACTGAAGATGCAGACAATGCAGTGCCCCGTGCCAAGACATGTCCTGTAGACGCACAGGCTGAATAGGTGTGGTTGCAACTCCGAACACTTTACTCCTCCTTCTGTTACTTCCAGTGGCGGGACTGCTCTTGTCGGAGTGGCCGATGCTGTGTTCTTTCTTCTACTTCTTCGATCTGCTTTGCTCATGTTCAGACATTTCCAAGCTATCGCCGGTTTGCTCTTTGAGGTCGGTCCGTCTTGCAGTCTCGGTCTATCTCTTTCGATTGAGAGTTTGCTTTCCGGGGCCACGCTGGATCTCCGAGCTTCACACGGGCGGCGCTTTTGCTTTGTCCCTGTCCCGTCGACAAAGAACGGAAATGACCAAACTTCCGTCGCTGCGCTAGCAAGTGGACCTTGATTCTGGCCGCACGACAGGCCCTTTGCGAAGCTTGCAGCTGCGTGGATGGGTGCAGCTCACGAGGAAGGCATGAAAAGGCCTAGATGCGAACGCGAAGCAGGGGCATGCCAGCATCCATGGAAACAATGCCTCAGCCGTAGCAAAACAGCAGTGCCAGTGGCAGCGGCAAGAGCAATAAAGCACTGCCATCTTCAGGCTGCTGGTGGCAGCACTGGCAGCTCCGAGTTCCGAGTGATTAACAACCCTTGAATCGCAAGACTCTTCCTGCCGCTTGCACTCCCGTCGAAAGTCCCTGGGTCAGTATTTCGGCAGTGAAAACATGCCTCACGAAGCATCGCCTGTAGCTGTGAGCTGTGAAGCTAGTTACAGCTTCCTTCTCAGCGATGATACATGCTGGCATTCTGAACGGAACCCCACGAACTCGCCAGCGAACCAAGGTTGATCTATTTTGTGACCTTTCCTTGTCCACGGCAAGCAGACGGGAATCCGCATGCCGTTCCGTGACTGCCTTGCGGATATTGGGAGGATAAGTTCTGTTCCCGAAACATGCACCCTCATTTCCGTGACCTGGTTTGCTGCGACACGTGGCTTCGGATACCTCAATGACTACCCATTGAAAACAGCCAAGGACACCCTGGACATCGTGCCCGGTCTCGACGTCATCGCCACCGGCCGAGAGGGATGGGCCGCTCGGCTCTGCTGTGGAGCGATGTTTCGATCAGCCTAAAGAAGACGTGGCCCGATTAGACAATCACGCACGTGTGGCCTTCGTCGAATATTGAGCTTCCGCAGCAGTGCAAACGACGAGTATTGAATCAGACAGGCGCAGAGTCGAAACCCGTATCTTCCGGTCCCAGCATGGGAGCCAAGGTCATGAACTCCGCCTACTTGCAGTCTGCCTCCGAGCTCGCGCCGTGACAGCAGGAGAACATGAGCCGTGGGCGCACATGTTCGGAAATGTTGGTCTCTTGGCTCATGGGCATGGAAACTCCCCGCACTCTGAGGTACAGGGCAGTTTCCGGCTCCACTTTCGAGGGCGGTGGACCGAGGTGCAGGGGCTCCATCGTGGAAGTGCTTTCTGTTGCCGCATCCGTCGAGTCGTTGACAGCAACTGTCCTTGTGTGGAAAGCAGCAGCCCTGCTGCCCTTGCAGGCCATCTCGTACCAGGGCTGGCAAGATGTCCAGCGGCAGCTTCTGATGCTTCCGGGTCTGGGTGACGTTCGCATCTGGCCTTTTGCAGAGGCTCCGATGTCAAGATATTTAAAGATGCTCGTAGCCTTCTCTGTTGCACCGCTGCTCAACGTAGCTGGCTCCCTTTTGCTCATCCTTTTGCTATTTCTATTGCTGTTGCTGTTGCTCTTGCTCTTGCTCTTGCTCGCTTGCTCTTTCTCTCTCTTTCTCTTTCTCTTTCTCTTTCTCTTTCTCTTTCTCTTTCTCTTTCTCTTTCTCTTTCTCTTTCTCTTTCTCTTTCTCTTTCTCTTTCTCTTTCTCTTTCTCTTTCTCTTTCTCTGTCTCTGTCTCTGTCTCTGTCTCTGTCTCTGTCTCTGTCTCTGTCTCTGTCTCTGTCTCTCTCTCTCTCTCTCTCCTCTCTCTCTCTCGTTCGCTCTTTCGTTTTCTCGAAAGTGTCGGCATCCCTCATACCTTCCTTTGTTCTTCAATTGCCCTGCTGCTGCAAGCATCTCGTCATCGCTCATGACATACTGCACATACCTAAGTAAGCATTTGTGGAATCTGTGGAACAGGTGCTCCAGGAGGGCAGAGAAGGGTGGTCAGTGGGACTCCTACTGCCCGGAGAATCAGGTCGGAAGAGCTTTTCGATTGCCATTCACTGAGCAGAGTAGCCGAGTAGGCTGCCTGTCTTGCGGCTTGTTGCTCTCACAGGTCTGCACATCAAGATGTCACAAAATGGACTTTTCAAAACCCCCTCCAAGCCATCTAAGTCCCAGTGCCCTGAAGGCGGTGGCGAAGATATGTCCCAGATTCACGTCGATGGCTCCCGGTTGTCCGGTCCAGGCCGGGGCGAGTTGACAGAACGAGCGTCGGCAGAGGACTCTTGAGCTGCCCGGTACTGCCTGGACCAGATGGATATGTAACATAACATGACAGCGGCACCCTGCTGCCGTGACGAAGTGTTCTTCGTGTGTCAAGCCTAAGATATGGTGTTTGTTTGCTACTGGGTAGGGCCAGTTGGCAACTCATTACATCAGAAAGAGAGGGACGCGGAGTCAGAGTCCCCATGCACAAGTAGGTGCACAATTCCAAGCCTTAAGCCTTAAAGAAGAAGATGGACTCAGTGACAATTGGGACTTTCTGATGCCCATCGAGACCGTGGGGGATGAGAGGATGAGAGCAATGTTTGAACAATGGACCTACGCGAGTCACATCGAGGTGCTGGGTCATCTGCGTACAGTCTGTATAAGTTTTTCTCTGCCAGCTTGCAGGTGTGCGCCTGTCCATCGATACTCTCGCGAACGGCTCCCAGGATCTCTTCTTTCAGGACTGATAAGCGGAAGCCCCCCAACACATACTCGTAGTCTCTCGCTGCTACAAGTGCACGATAACTGCTTCTTGCCATTCGATGCAAACTCGTCGGAGGAAATACCTGCCGATTGGTTCCGCACTCCGAACTTGCAGCCTCAGGCAAGGCCTGTGGGCATGCAAGGGGTAGGGTCATGCAAGGTGAGCGCAGGCCGTTCGCAAGGAGACGTGGTGGGGATACTTTAGGAATCTGCATCCCGAACCTGCGCCGACATGTTTCAAGGGTAGCCCTGGCCCTGAAGTTGTAAACCATCCCTCGAAGCTACCGGAAGTCGCTGTTGGCAGGTGGTGGTGGAGAGCAACGGCGTGGTGGCGTCTGCAGATGATGTGTCTTTCCGTCGTTCCGAGGTGAGAAGCCGTGGCTTCTTCAGTTTCGTGGCAGTTTCCTATGTGTGCTATTGGCACGCAGCTGATGGCTGCTGTTGAGTCGTTGTGGGCTCTGTGGAGCCTCGAAGCTTGTGCACAGGATTTTACCCCGCGCTTGATGGACCTCGATCCCTTGGTGGTGCAGGTGCGACCTCAAGAGTGCTGCTTCTGCTGGCCGTGACTTCCAAAACCCGCAAGCCCTAGAGCCCTGGACCTTGGAATGTGGATAGCACTTGCTCAAGACAACGACTGGGCGTTGAACTGCCATTCCGTCACGATAGTCCCAAAACGTTTGGCCGAAGCCCTGCACGGCACCTTAGAGGTGAAAGGGATCATGATTGTGGCCAACCTAGCTGCAGTTTGGGAAGTCTGAGAGTCCCTTGTCAAGGTTGGCTCTGAGCTTTCACTACGCTTCGACCGCGTGGAGACCAGTCCAAGTCTGGCATTGAATTGAGTGGAACACACGGGTGCGTGGGAGGTCTGCGATTCAGGATACGGACGCTTCATGCTACGTTCCTTCAGCGTTGCGGAGCATTCTCTAGATCTAAAACACCAAGGGCAAGGCCAATTGGGGAAGGCCTCGCTGCCGAGGATGGAAACCAGCTCCGGGACGTGACCTTGCACGAAGGTCGGGAGCCCTTTGCGATCTTCGTGGGGCCGTCGCGATGCAACTTGACGCCGTGACCTGAGCTATCATGCAAAGTCTGCTCACTAGAAATGAAGGCAGAACAGAAGCTTGAAGCGAGAACACGTCGTTCGCTTCGTTCTGCTTTCATCACTCGCAAGAGGGCCCTTGCGAAGGCTATGACCAGGAATATGACCACGATGCTGGTCTGAGCATTGGCATGACGACAATAGCACCCTGTAGCAAGTTGTACTGTTATTGTTATTTGTGAGATCGTGCATGCAACAAAGACAGTCTGCCTAGGGTAGCCTCCTTTGTAACGCTAGCACTGTCTATTCTACGCAGGCCACTTCTTCTTTGAAGCATAGTGCTGTTGCTGCCCCAACTTTACTGCTCCCATCAAGCTGCAACGAGCCTGTATGGGGCACAGAGACACTAAGCTCACCAGTTGTAGAACTCCCGCATGTGCCGTTTGCAGCTGCAAAGTCCGGGGATTTTCGGGTGTCGAATGTTTGAGTTCCGGGAGAAACGGCTTTCATCACCAAGTGAGGCAGTGCTGAAGACTTTCATGGGGCTTCTATGGAATTACAAACACTGTGCCAGAATTTGCTGAGGTCGTACGCTTGCTGCTCGGCTGCGAGCAAATGCCCAGCGAGCACAGATTCAGGGAGGACTTTGCGTGGGATCTTCTTTGCCTTCTCCGAAACTCGCTCGCCTCTCCCTCGCCTTCGGTCCTGAGTGACCACGTGAGACGAGGCGAGAACGGCGAAGAGAGGAACTGCGGAGCGTGAGGCTTAGCATGCCCTAAGCTTTTTGATTCTGAGTGTTGCTGTCGTCCTCAAACCTGTGGTGGTACACGCAGTGTCACACGGCCGATCTCTTCACAAACAGATACTAAGTTGCTCACCAAAAAAAACCGAAACCTGGAAGCCAGCCACCGAGTCTTTCCCGGAAGTCTGGAACGTGATGTGCACGGTGCTCGATGGTCGTGCCGGTGAGCAGGAAGTGCAGGCCAGACGGGAGGGTCGCAGTAATGCCTATGGGTTTAGGGGGTAAGACTACGGGTTTGGGGCTCTGGATTTTTGACATGTCTGGCTGTGCTTCTGGCTTAGGCTTTGGGGTTTTGGGGAGCCTGACCTCTCGAATACTACAGCTTTGCGAAGGTCATGGTGGACGCCCAAGGGCGGGCACAATACACGAATGTCACCATCGCAATGTGCCTGGGCTGCATTGACCGGTTGGGCAGGCAAGACGCCAAGGTTAGAGTCGCGTCCCTCTCCGTCTTGGATTTCTAGTGACATCCTGTCACATGCGCCGAGGCCAATGCCCAGCATCGGCTTCGTTCCCCAGATCGATCTGGCACCTTGACTGGTGATGTCCACTGTCCACATGTGATTGAAAGGTTGCAACAGTGGTTCTGGGTGCTTCGACATGACTGAACGCCTCTCGTGTCTCTGTCCCATGAAGCATTCGGAAGCACTGGATCCAATCTGAACCCAAAGCGACTGAAGCGTTTTCGAAGCCCCGCAGCCTCAAGGTGCAGCCGTCCATGGGAAGCTGGGCCCAGCTCCCGGAGATGGGTGGGGGAGGGGGCCGGGGGGG
>BGNK01005923.1:370-11205 GCA_003297005.1 Symbiodinium sp. clade A Y106
CACGTAAAGTTTTCATGTATCCCAAAAGTTCCCCCAAAAGTCACCACTGTGGATCTTACCCACTTAAGAGCATTGGTCGAAGACAACACGTCCCCGATTCCTCGACTGTAATCATTAGCAGTACCTGATAACACTGTTCAACTCTAGCTGCTCGACTCTAGCTGCTCTAGCTGCTCTAGCTGACTCTAGCTGACTCTAGCTGCTCTAGCTGAGCTATCCGATATCCTGAGGGCAACTTCGGAGGGAACCAGCCAGCTACTAACTATTAACTATTAACTATGTTNCTCTAGCTGAGCTATCCGATATCCTGAGGGCAACTTCGGAGGGAACCAGCCAGCTACTAACTATTAACTATTAACTATGTTACTATTATTACTCTAATAGATTCTAGATGGTTAACGATTTGCACATCAGCACCACTGCGAGCCTCCACCAGAAATTCCCCAAGGCCCTTACGTTCGATTCGATGCAATGTAATGTAGACTGATATTTAATGAGATNTAGATTCTAGATGGTTAACGATTTGCACATCAGCACCACTGCGAGCCTCCACCAGAAATTCCCCAAGGCCCTTACGTTCGATTCGATGCAATGTAATGTAGACTGATATTTAATGAGATAATGAGATGTTGTGATGTTGTGTTCGATTTCGGATGACCCCAACGAATCGAAATGATGTCGTGAGACCAACAAATCAAAACGATTTTGGTTTGATTTCAAATGTATCATTCAAAATCGNGATGTCGTGAGACCAACAAATCAAAACGATTTTGGTTTGATTTCAAATGTATCATTCAAAATCGAAACGATTTTTTGTTGATTTTTATTTGATTTTCAAAAGTATCAACAAAATCGAAGTGATTTTGTTTTTGATTTTCAAATGTGTCATGACAATCGAAGCGATTTTTTTGATTCTCAATTGTGACCCAGAAATCGAAACAGTGTTTGGGTTGATTTTGGACGATTTTGCACAGATAGTCCTCGTCCGTCTCGTTGTTCTCAGCATCCTCGGGACCCATCACGGTGAAGATGCCACTGGCATTGAAGAAGGCTTTTCCTTTACCCTTTCCTTTCCGACGAGGACATTCTCTGAAGGAGTGGCCTTTATCTCCACAAATGAAACAGCCCGTGTACGAGGGATCACCCGGCCGCATGGCATACACCGCTTCGGCCTGCATCACCGGGAGTGTTGTTGCACTTGCCGTGGAGCTCGGCTGGGAAAAGGCAGGGCGATGCTTGCCCTTCTTGGATTTCCCTTTTCCTTTTCCTTTGCGACCAGCCCCTTTCGATCCAGGCTGAAAAGGGTAAAATCCTCTCGACAACCGTTGGGCCTTCACGGCCCGGCGAGCTTGAATGAAAGTTCTCAGTTTTCCATCCGCGACAGCATATGCTTCGTCCACTTCTTTGAGCTTCAGATCACCGCTTCCATCATCTGGCCACTCCGACTCGCCCCACCAAGCGGCACCATCATCATACTCAGGCATCCAGTGCTCTTCATGGAACGGGTCCTCGTCCAAGGAGTGGTCCTCCCCGTAGTAGTGGACCTCGGTCGCCTCCAGCACGTCGGTCATGTCCTCTTCATCTATGAGAAGCATTGACCAATGTCCCTGTTCTTCCACCCAGAAGGTCTTACGACGTGCATGACCGCCGTATCCTCGATGATGAGGTTGCTCCTGGGACAAAAGTTCATCCTCCATAGCGCGAAGGGCCGCCTCGATAGAGTCCAAGCGCAAGGAGTTCCCTGCCGGCGTCCGGAGCTTATCGCGGCACTTTATCCGATTGTCACCGTGGATTTCCGCTTCTTATCCTTCTCCTCGTCCTCGACTATCACAGCCAAGGCCGCTATCTCGCCGAGGGTCATCCTCTCCATTAGCCCCTCGGAGACATCCTCGTCGAACTTCGCCCGGACGAAATCACGATGCTCTCTTACCGAAAAGTGGTTCGGTACCCACGAGCCGGGTTCCCAGGGAGGTCCAGCCGCCAGGAAGTCTGCTCCTCAAACACATGAGAAGTCCTGGTAGCCCCGGAAAGTGGCTCTGGTCCCCTGCGCCTGCGGCGCGCTCTTCGGGGGGTGTCGGACGTGGCTGGGGGCGGCCCTGGGGTCCGCTCTCCCTCGGGCTCTGGCTCGTGTGCCCCGTGGGCTGCTGTGCCGCCTCCTCTTGCTCTGGCGCTGGTGGGTCCAGCTCGCTCTTCTTGCGCTGCTTCTTCCTCTGGCTCCGGTTCTGGAGCCGGCCTTCTCCTGCAAAGCCAACCCCGATCGGTGGCCTCGAAGGATCCCTAAAGTTAGCCCCGTCTCGGCTCGCCTAAGAAACTCTCTATCCGGGTCGCCCACGATCTCCAGTATTGCTCGAAGTAGCGTAGACGGAGAGGCTGTCCTGCCGGAACGTCCAGTAGCCCAGAACATCGCGGTGTAGCTGCTCATCCTGGACGAGGTTGCGGGGCCTCCCTCTCCAACTCCTCCTCGGAGCCTATCCTTGCCAGAACGGCCTCGCGCAGCTTATCCCTTAGCCAGTCCCAAGAGGCAGCATCGCCCACATAGCCACGTCGATCCCGGCGCCAACGTCCTGGTGAACATAGGCCCCCGCCATCGTGGAACTCCTTAGCCCCATCTATCTGGTAGCATTTCCGCGGTTGTCCGGTCCCACCCCGCACCGTGATGTAGGGCTATCCTTCCTTTTGTTGCGGGGCCGGCGGACTCTAAAGGACAAGGGGGGCTCCGATAAAAATAGGGAAGGGCGAGTGCGCGTGCTTGCTGTCTTGGTTAAGGGCTAGCGCGTGTGCTTGTTTCTTGGTAAAGGGCCAGTGCGTGCTGTCTTGGCAAAGGGCTAGTGCACCTGCAGCTGGTAAAGGGCTCAGGGCATGTGCACATGTGGCCGGAGGATAGACGCACGTGCCGTGGCCTAGCCGGGAGGTCACGGACCCGGAATTAAGGCAGCCCTTTTTCAAGAGCCTCAGCACGGATAGAGGCGGCCATGAGGTACTGCACGAGGATAGGTGCTCCGATGGTGCCCCCAGCTGGTGAGAGGCCTCATGTCGGCTAAGGATGCAGCATGCTACGAGCTGCGACTCCAGCACAGCGGAGCAGGAGAGGAACCTCAGCCTGCCTGAGCAGATCTTTCTGCAGGCTAGGATAGCGCACCACCAGGCTGAGGCTGAGGATGAGGGATATTGAGGCTACAGTTGGCCCGCTAGACGAGTGTGACGTGGATAGGCACCCGTTGCCGCACGAGGATACTGGATAGAGGCGCTTTCGCTAGGCCGGGTGGCTTGCTCCGGCCAAAGGTGATCCAGGGGCTAGAATGCCGAGCTATGTGCATCCGGATGCCCGGAGCCGCTGGACCATCGGCCAGGGCAGGCAGAGGAGGCTAGACGATGGAGGAGTAGTTCCGGCTAGGCGCTCCCTTCAAGAAGGGGCGTGCCCGCGGTCGACCTGGATAGAACCTCGTCGGAGATCGTCGCAAAGGCCGCACGAGATGAGGCGAGCGCCCCAGTTGGGGGCAGTGGCTAAAGGCGAGCTCTGGGACGTGGGCGAGGCAAGCTAGACCAGTTCTACCACGGAGAGCGAATGGCCCTTGGGCTCGTATATGGGGCTCCGTGGCCTCAAGGACAGACAGCACCTCAACATCCAGCCGAAGCGAGTGGTTAAGCCGGCTACAGGGGTGGATAGGAGGCCAACAGGGAGTCCGAGGGATAGGGCGCTGGGACGTTAGGCGGGCTATCTTCCGTTGCATCGTGACTGCGGGCTAAAAAAGTGCAACAAGAGGATGTTCCATGCGATAGAAAACCACGGCGAGATGGGTCACATTTGTAGGGTGTGCTTCCGCTGCTTGCACATTGAGGCGGGCTGAGTTTGAGAGCCCGGCTCTCCTCAGCAAGAGCCACCCAAGAAGCTCTTGCGGTAGAGCTTCTTCCAAGACCTCAGTATAGGACTCCCAAAGTTTCAAGTCTTGAAGGGCATGCTTCTCATCGTCACTGTCACTGTCCTTCTTAGTAGCCTTTCTGGACGACATAGAGGTCTGGACATCTCTGGTAACAGGGCCGGCACGACCTCTCACAGGAGAGATCCGAGGTGACTCAGCTTGAACAACATCGTCCTCCTCGATGGGCACTCCATCTCCGGGGACGGTCAGGCGAAGTAGGCGAGCTCGGTGAGGTAGGGGAAGTCCCGATTCCTTTTGAACCATCTGTCTTGCGAACTCTCCCTAGCGCAAGCTGCAACTGTCGATATGCCTCCCGCAATCTCGAAGCCCAAGTGGAGAAGCTCTCCAGGAGGTCTTCTCAGACGGAGAATCAGGTTCTCCATCCTCGTCCCTACATCATGAACAACTCCGGGTCCCAGTCGGGTCTCAAGGAATCGGAGGAGATAAATGATGCCATCTCTTCTCACCACCTGGGAGTGGTCTATTTCTTGAGTCACAATCCAGGCACGGCCACTCAGCTGAGCAATGATGTCCGGGGCGAGCAAGTGTCTCCTTTTGCGAGGGGTCCGCTCGAAGGCCAATCGGGCCTTCCGCACGAAGTCCGGCCATGACGCGCTGTCGCCATCCCATCCGCAAGCAAACTTGGGCTCTCTGTCGCTCATGAATTCGACAAGGGACACCAACCTCCACAAGGAGGTAAAACTTGCACACGAAGCCTTAAAACCAGAAACCTCGTCCTTCGGGATGATCGGGTAATCGGAGAGGATCACCTAGAGGTGGTAGCAAGAGAGGTTCCCGTAGCTCCGTAAGACCGGTGGGCGACCCGACCGATCTGGTCCCACTGATCAGAGCTCCGCTACCAACGTCGATGGGACGTTGGCAACAACTGACGTGGGTGCTACGCTGCACGCGCTCTGAAGGTTTCGCGCACCTCTTCTTTTGCAGCTGGCAGTCACGGCGAAGTCACTGCACTCTCAGGTGCCGCAGGAAGCCTATGGCTCAAAAGAAACCTGAGGTTTCAGATGGTACACGTAGCAGCTGAATGCTAAAAGCTTCGGCCAAAGGACGTCCTGCGGGATGCATGTTATACTCATGTTGTACAAGTTGAGCAAACAGACATGCGAAGTGAATCCCTTGTGATGCTATACAAGTAAAGGCGTTGCCTTTGACAACCTTTTCAGGCTCCGGTGCCACCCTAGAAAGCTTCCGCGCAATGACCAGAAGAGGAAATGCACAGGTGCTGGCTTTTTTTCCTATGCGTGTAGCACAAAGTCGGTTATAGGCCTTGAGAGGTCATGCAACAGCACACAGGCATGGAGCTTCGTTGCAGTAGCATGCTTTCCACAACTTTCCAAGGTAAAGTAACCATCACAACAACACATTGACATAAGAATCATTGCCCACAGGGCCTATCACTGAGGTTGCAACCATACGCCATACGCCTACTGCTTCGGTTGCGCAGCTGGCATGCTTTGTTGAGGAGTTGTGCAGGATCATCGGTAAGCAACTCTCTCTCTCTCTTCTCACTTCACTTCGCAGGGGAAAGGTCCACTGGTCTCTCTCTTTGCTTTGCTTTGCTCTGGGGCGTGGAGGGCAGGCAGTCCCTACCCCCCACTCTCTTGAGGAGCCCCATTCCGTCATGTTGACAGAATGGGCTCGGCTGTACTCGGGACGTGACAAAAAGCGAGTGCCCATTCACTTGAGAAGTAGAAACACTAACAAACAAAAACACGTAGTTAGTTCCACCCGCCTGGGTCCTCGGTCTTCTTGTTTGGGCTAGTGCTCCTTTGTTGGGCGAGTGCCCTCTGCTAATTTATTTGTGTCTAGTAGGCTAAGGGTGGCATGTACATTCTCACATGACACTATTCCCTCATCGCATTGGAGTTTGAGTTCTTGAGAGACTCTTGAGGATTGAAAGAAGTGTAAAGATTGTTAGGAACTCCATTCCCCGCCTGAAAAGCGTGTGACATAGTTACAACTCGCTGCGTTTCAGGCATAACGGGGTACAACGATGTTTTCCCCCGCTTACAAGTCAAGGCCTGAAATGGTTGCAATTTTGGCCCCTGGTCATGCTCCCTCTCCCTCTCGCTTTCCGCGCCAAAACCAAGAGGCTCGGTGGCGTTCTCTTCGATGAACTGCGAGGTCCAGACGAAGCGAACATTCTCCATCTTCATGCCGCAGGATTTCCAAACATGTACGAAGTACATGCCTGTGTCCTGGCGGTGACAAAGCCGTGGCAACAGAAACAGAGACCTCCTTCTGCCCGCTTGTGGTGCTTCGCTCCTGTATCTTCTTCAGGTCTCCACCCATCTTGTCATTCATCAGCCCAAACCAATCGGCAACATAAAACTTGAAAATGCCGCCGGCTTCTGTACACTTGTTCACCTGCAATGGGCTGGAAAGAAGTCTGAAGCTGGCGGTTCTCGCTTGCTACCCGCAGTTTCTGAGGCTTGCCACATTGATGGCTTTGAACAGGCCCTGTGCAATGTGCATCCGCCCCGACGGCTCGAATCCATCGTAGAGGATGAACTCCTTTTTTCTCCTGAGACACTTGCCGGCAATGTCGAAACGCATGCTGCGCTGACTGTGTCACGACAGAGTGAGTCCAAACCAGCGGCGCAAGCAGCTCGCGCAGCTCTGGCTCAGTCTGACCTCAAAAGAGCTCTCAGAATTATCAGTGCAGCTGTTCAACTTCAGAGGTGCCCTGCTGCCAGGCGGCACTCCTCACCCACGCTGCGCAAGAGTTGAAACTTCCGGTCAAGGTCATCGGACGCCCGCGGGGCGTCCGCCCCATGGGACGAGGCGGACGGGGCGGTGGGGGAAGCGGCTGAGCCAGAGATCCGCTTCTGTACCTCACGCTGCGACTCTGACTCTCTGATTCTTCGATCCAAAGCTCCGCTGGAAGAAACGAGCCTAGGCCTAGGCCTGAGCTTCCTTCAGTTTTATAGCTGCGGCCAGCTGCGGCTGCTCCGATCTCATCATAAACCAAAGCCATGGCGCAAGGCTCTCTCTTTTTTAGGCAAGCCTAAAGCCTGCACAAACACCTACAGAAAACAGCTAGCAGCCAGCTGTAGCAGTGTAGCAAGGGAGCAGCTGTCACTGTTGGCCTTGACTTTCTATGAAGGCCAAGTGGGCCAATTGGCTGCACAGAGACGGAGCGCATCCGAGAATCCCAGAATCAGAGAATTCTGGGGGCGAAAGTCGCAGCTCTTTTTGCGACTCACGGTTGCGGCCGCGAGTCACCGCAGCTCTCAGAGAGGCTCGCAGACGAGCTGAGGTCGCTGAGCTGCGCTGGCGAGGCCTCCCGGGTTTTGGTCACGGGCGGCATCTCTTCAATAAGTCGCTGGGCGCTTCGCCCCGCCATGCCCCGCCTCTCTGCCTCGATCTCCGAGCCTCTCCGAGCCTCTCCGAGTCTCTCCGAGTCTCTCCGAGTCTCTCCTCTCTCCTTTCTTTGCCTCGCCTGGTCCGGTAGCCGGTAGAGTGTTACGGTGTTACGGCCTTCCCTCCATGGCACGCAGGAAGGCCACCACGGCCTTCCGCTCGCTACAATGGATCAGCCAGGAACCTGCATTACGTTCTCTGTGACGCCTTGCGGCAGTCCTCGGCGGAGGACTCCATCACCAAACCTCGCAGCGTCGCAGAGAAGAGAAGAGAGTTCCGCTCCGCTGCCGCTGCTTCGGGGCGTGGGCTTCTGCAGGGCACCGGCCTCGCAGAGCGTCAAAGCGGCAGAGCGGCGCGACGGCCCCAAGAACACCAACGCAACGGCTCTTGCGGACAGGGCGGCGTCTGCACCACCGCGTGGGTGGAAACCTTCGGGTTCCCGAAGGGCAGGTGCTCCACCTCAAGGCACAGGCCAGGCCAAGCCAAGCAGCCAAGCGGCCAAGCGGCCAAGCGGCCAGGCGGCTACGGCGCTACGGCTTAGCGGACATTGCGCCTGAGCGATCTTGTCCTCGGGCAGCAGGAGTTGCAGCCGCCGGTGCTCTGCCCCACCTGGGTAACGGAAGCCTTCCTGCAAACCACTGCCGCAAGCCTAAAGCCGAGGACCCGCGGAACTGCAGTAGTGAAGAGCCGCTGCTGCTACATCCTGGGACCAAGCTTCTTGACAGCACGGCAAAGCAACCGCGAAAAACGAAAAGACTAAGACATCAGGACCTTTCCCTTTGCCTCCACGAGCCCCCACAGCTCCAGGGTAACCTGACCGTCGACGTCTCCGACTCTCACTTCCCGCTGTGCAAAGGCAAACAGCTCAAGCGAGCAGAGGTGGCAAAGGGCAGAGGCCAGGAGTATTTTCTCACCAGGACACCTTCAGCCACAGAAGCGGCAACAGTGAGAGTAACAGTAACAGCACGAGTAACAGGCGACCTAAGTCCTGCATCAACTTCGGGTACTGCTCAGAGTCTGTGAGGTACCTGCGAAAAGAATCTCGCAAAGCTTTTGCATCTGAGAAGACTTTATGATGCTCCAGTGATAGTGCGAAGGCACTCGGACCGCTCCGGGCGGCCCTTCAAGAGCGTCCGTGCCTGCCAGGCAAAGGCGGAAAGCGGGCCGAGCTTTCGCCGTGCGCGCCTCGGCGTGGGTCAGCGTCACCCGCCTCGGCGAGGGAATGCGGAGGATGCGGACAAGGAGCTCCATTCTGAGACCCGACAGCCCGAGGCTGCGGCAGCGGAGAAAGGGCCCGCACCTGAACGCCGTGGGCCCCCCCCCGCCCAAGGGCCTTGAGGTTGGATACTGGTCAAGTCAATCTCCGCTACCCCCAGTACCGTTCCCTGAAAGAGTTCCCATCGTCAAGCAGATCAGCGTGCCTGCAAACAATACAGTGTCCTCAATATACATCGCCTTGCATCGATATGCCGATACGCCGGTCGCACAGGACATAGCCGATACACCGACACGCCGGCCGGTACGCCGGTCGCGGCCCGCGCACGGGGCAGGACAGTGCAAGGGCAGGGCTTGATCCTGTACCCGCAATTGAAGTTTGTGACGTCCTAATCCTGCAAGCTGTGCATGGTACCTTCTCGTAATATCTTCGCTGTGCATTGGTCCTTCTGATTTACAACATTTTCTATTTGAAGTCTCAGCTGAGTCTTGAGCTCACTGCTGAGTTGATATCACTCATGAGAACGGGATACTTGGGTGTTCGTGTGTGTGTGTGTGTTATCCCTGTAACAAAGGGCTAAGTAACAGTGCAGGGGGCCAGCGGAAAGGCAGGTAAGATGAGTGTGTGCGCTGGCCAACGAAGACCGCGCACTCATCTACCTGTCCTCTCGTGAAAACGTACCTGCAAAAGAGGATGAACATTTCCCCGACATTTGGACCAAGAGGTTCAAGCTAAGTGTGTCTCAGTATCGCCTTCGCCTGTGGGCGCGAGCTAGGTGGAGGGGAGCCTCCACGAAACCGACTTCACAGATAATGTTCGAAGCTCTTGACTTTACTGAAATATGAGCGACGGCAACACGATGAAATTCTGAAATTATTGTTGACAGTTTTGTTCGTTTTGTTCACAGTGCTGGTTTCGATCTGAGTTCTGCTCGTCCTTGTCGAAGTACAACAGTTCCCCATCATCATCAGGTATCTAACAAGTGCCTCACACCTCTCTGAAGATGCTTGCTTGAAAACTCAGGAAATGAAGGATAACTTCACAACTTGAGAACCCTCATGAAACTCAGGCCCTTGAAAGGATTCTAGCACCCCTTGAAAATGAAGCGATTGAAGATGGTCGGATGAAGATTCCTGAAAGATTGACATCCCTGAAATTTTGCTTTAGCATCATCTTATCATGCACCGGCCTTAGGCAGCGTTGCCCCCTCCATGTAGGGGAGACGGGGTAGCGCTGATCGTTCCATTGTCATCATTTCATCCTGCAGCATCATGAGTGCACCCTGCATGTTCAGGTCAATGCAATCGTTTACTTGGTTCGGGCTTCAGCTTGCAGAGCTTGTTATGCTGCTTTCAGCATCGAGCTGTTACGCTGTAGTTTTTCAGCAGGGTGAAGACTTTTTCTGCCCCTCGTTACGGGGTGTGTGTGTGTGTGTGTGTGTCATCCCTGTAACAAAGGGCTACGTAACAGATTCTTGCAAAACGCAGGGGATTGTTCCTGTGTCAAACATGTCCTTGCTGAATGCACAGACAGGTGTGAGGCAGTCGCGGTAGGTCTTAGGTCTGAGGCGGGCGCGACAGGTCTTAGGTTTGAGGTGCGGTAGGCTTTAGGTCTGAGGCAAGTGCGGTAGGTCTAAGGTCTGAGGCCGGTAGGTTTTAGGTGTAAGGCAAGTATGAGGCAGGCGCTGCAGGTCTTGGGTCTGATGTGCGGTCTGAGGCAGGTGTGGTAGGTCTGAGGTTTGAGGTGCGGTAGGTTTTTAGGTGTGAAGCAGGCGCGGTAGCTTTCAGGTCTGAGGCAGGGGTTATCATGCACCGGCCTCAGACAGCGCTGCCCCCTCCATGTAGGGGAGACGGGCAGCGCTGATCATTGTAGTTTTTTGTGCAGCTTGCTTGCAGTAGGCTTTAGGTCTGAGGCAGCTGCGGTAGGTCTGAGGTCTGAGGCGCGGTAGGTTTCAGGTGTGAGGCAGGCGCGGTAGGTCTTAGGTCTGAGGCAGGCACGATAAGTCTTAGGTCTGAGGCGCGGTAGGCTCTAGGCCTGAGGCAGGTGTGGTAGGTCCGAGGTCTGAGGTGCGGTAGGCGTTAGGTTTGAGGCAGGTATTAAGTCTGAGGCGCGGTAGGTGCTAGGTCTGCGGCAGGTGCGGTAGGTCTGAGGTCTGAGGTGCAGTAGGTTTTTGGGTGTGAGGCACACGCGGTAGGTTTCAGGTCTGAGGCAGGTGGAGTGGAAATCCAGCATTCGTTGACTTTTTCCCCCCCATTTCTGGTGTGTGTGTGTGTGTGCGTGCGTGCGTGCGTGCGTGCGTGCGTGCGTGCGTGCGTGCG
>BGNK01005923.1:11298-24439 GCA_003297005.1 Symbiodinium sp. clade A Y106
GTGCGTGCGTGCGTGCGTGCGTGCGTGCGTGCGTGCGTGCGTGCGTGGTTTAAGGCCTTTACTGTAAGGCTTCGCGGTTTCGGGTTTGGAAACTTAGGGTTCAGGGGTTCCGGGCCTCTAAGGTTTAGGGGGTTTCAGGGTTTAGAAGTGCAAGGCGAGTAGGGCTTAGGGTTTACTTGGAGGTTCATGGGTAGTTGTAAGTGGAGTCATAGGTCCCCGAATATGGGTTAAAGGTATAGTTACCCTACCTATAACTCTACTTATAACTACCCATGTAGGCCCTATGGAGTATCATGAGGCTGCGTAAAATATAAAAGTTATACGTAGCTTGATTAGGGTTATAAGTTATAAGCAACATTAAGTATAATCACCTTTATTATAATATAAACCTTAGGTACTAAGTCCCATGGTCCTTTAACTAGGTTTCTAAAAGTTTAGGGTTGAGGGTTCACGAGGCCGTCGGAGCTTGGCGTCTGTTGGGTTCTGTAGGTCTTGAGGGCCTGTTCAAGTTTTCTTCGGGGCTTGTCACGTAGAGTTTTCAGGGTTTTGATGGTTTCTGCGTGGGCTTTTGGGGTTTTAGAGTTCTCAGGCCTCGGAGGGGGGATTTGTTCTTTTTGCTTTTCAGGATTTTTGGTTTGCTTTTGTGTGCTTCAGCGGGCTTCTGTAGTGTGTGATGAGGGATTGGTCGGGTATGTGCTAGATTTGACAAGGGTTTCTATATAGGGTCTTACAGGGTGCGTGTGGCTGTGGTTCTATAAGGGTTTCAGAGGGTTCTACAGGGTTGTACATGGCNGATTGGTCGGGTATGTGCTAGATTTGACAAGGGTTTCTATATAGGGTCTTACAGGGTGCGTGTGGCTGTGGTTCTATAAGGGTTTCAGAGGGTTCTACAGGGTTGTACATGGCTTGATATGGCCTGGTTTAGGGTTTGGGTTATGCGTAGGGTGCACCCGATACAAACCCGATAAGCCCCAACAAGCCCGAAACCCTCGAAGCACCCTTACAGTAACTACTACAAATTGTACTAATACGGTTAACTATTACTATTACAATTAGTACTAGTTTCGGCACAACTCCTTAGAGATTCAACGACCGTAAACTTCCTAAACCTCTAAACTCCCAAACCTTTGAAGCCTTAAGCCCTTAAACCCACCCAAACCCACATCACCTCACCTGCCTAGCCTTCACCTCGAGCCTACACTAGGGGCAGCGGTGTCAACACCACTACCCGGCCCAAGGCTGCGGTGTGCAACACCACAACCTCGAGCCTTTACTTCGCCCTGAAATGAAGCCAAACCCTAAACCTGAAAACCCCTTCTGAGTAGCCGGGCTCCTCTCCGGGTCGGTGGCATCGCTGTCGTTGAAGTCGCCCCGCTGGCCCGCCACCCCCATTCCCGCCACCCCCACTCTGTTTTCATGGTTTTTAAGTAGCATTAGTCGACAGCAGCAAACAGCAGAGAAAAGCACATAACAGTGGTTATAACAAGAGCCCTAGACAAAAAGGGAACAAGGGCACACCGGGAGAGCAAGCTTTTAGATCTCGAAGCACTTCAACATGTCGCAGACGACGAAGAAGAACTCGAAGATCCCGCTCCTCTTCCCCTAGGTCCCACCGTCGAAGAGCAAGACCCCGCAGCCCTTCCAGAACTTTTCGAGCTACACATACTACAGCCACGCAGATGTCACCTATTTCGAGTGCTTTTTATCCTGAGAATCCTCAGTATCCTGCAGCAGCCTTTTCTGCACCACCCAGCACTTTTGTTGTGCCTGAGACTGTAGCATCTGCGAAAGCGTCGCCAGANCTGAGAATCCTCAGTATCCTGCAGCAGCCTTTTCTGCACCACCCAGCACTTTTGTTGTGCCTGAGACTGTAGCATCTGCGAAAGCGTCGCCAGAAGTTGTACCTGCTGTGCTGTCACCGTGCCGCCCACGACCACAAGTTGCACCTCAAGCTTCACCTTTTCATGTCGGTACATTGCAAGCAGAAGGTCCCACTCCACCTGCACCAGGACAACACACCTCTTTCACTACACCTGCACTGCCACCTCCACCTCCACCTTCACCTTTTCCACCACCTCCACCACCAGTTGCACACCCACCTGCTCGCCCACCTTTTCCACCACCTCCACCACCAGTTGCACACCCACCTGCTCGCCCACCTTCATCAATTGATACTTCAGGCACACGACCTGCACACCCAGCAAAGTCACCTTCGGTGACGCGGCTAGCACGTACAGCTCCACCGCCACCTCCACCACCACCTCCACCACCAGCATTAAGATTACAATCAACTGCAGGACCACAGTCCAGTGAGGACTCTGGACCAATGACGCCACAAATGTTGGCGCATACAGTTGCAATGTCGAATGCAGGTCCGATTTCAGCATGTGATCCTCAGGACGGTCGTTTTGCTTTTCTTGCAGAAGAGACTAAAGCTTGGACCCGAGTACCTCGTGATGAGTTCACCCGTTGTATTCGCTACTTTCTGCATCTGGTACAACGCCCTGCTGTTTTCTTGGTGTGAAAAGCAGAGGATTCCACTGAACTCTCGGTCACAAAGCCCAGGCAACCAATCGTAGACAACAGCGGTGCAAAGAGTAAGCAAGAGCACGACCAAAGTTTGTACCGCAAGGTTAACTGCTCAGGCAGAAGACAGGCACTAACCTACCCCAGGCTAGCACGGCCTTTTCCTGAGACTCGCACCTCCTTGAGCAGATGTGAGACAAAGTTGGCATGAATCAATGTGCACAAGTGTACGTGTTCGCAAGTCGGCGACAAATCACACCCCGCTCGACGCGAAGCGCACGCGCGAGAACAGCGGAGTTAAAAGTGTCAAGCCGAACTCTGATCGTACATCGAGCCACGCCTCTAATCGGAACCAGCCTAGCTTGTAAGCCACAGGACCATAGACGTGGGTCGACTCTTGTGCCATGATTGTGTCTATGTATCACACTATACATTCATAGCAGAATGCCTTTCGTCGCAGGCATAATGGATGAGACCCTTGATATCGCGGGGTATACTAGATCGCTCAGATCAGCAGCGGATCGGCAGCATCGCGTGTCAGTGAAAAGAGACAGACACACGAGGAAAATTTTCATGGCTAGCCATTGTACCCCTGTGGGTCTTCTCAGCTTCGGCAAGGGCAAAGGAGTGCTGAGGAAGCAGCGGAAGTCGTATTAACACACAGCTGCACCATCAGATTCGTCCTGGCCACCGACAGTACTGTTTCGTCAAGAGGGTCAAGTAGAATCAACCGGATCCACCGCCTGATGTTTCCACGCGTCGCTACATCGTTAACGGTCGGCTACCGATGTCGTGTGGCCGGAGGGCTTCTGGTGCGCTCACCTCCTTTTGGCCTTGGTGGTCGGCTGCCATCTTGTCTCCTTCCTCCTTTGTCTCCTTTTCCTTTGCCTTTATCGGGCTTGCCCTTCCCTTTATCGTGCTTTCCTTTCCCCTTGGCTTTGCCACCGCCAGTGGGGCGAATGCTGGAATCATCGTCAGCAGAGAAATCGGTTGGTCGCGTTCTTTGCTGAGGAGTCGTGTTCTTGGCAACACCCATCACACCCGTCGGTTGCGGCGGCTCCGAGCGCGCTTCATCCTGGCTGCGCCCTCTATCTGCCGCGGCATCGCTCATGGACATTGGAGTACCTCTTTGCATCGTGGGTACCCATTCCTCCTCGCGACGAACCTTCATCATGGGCTGTCTGAATGCTGTTCTCCCGGACGTACCCTGAAACCCAGGGTTGATGTCCTCAGCGGGTGAAGTCGACGCTGACGCGGGTGATTGGGCCCTGTTCTGATCATCGCTCGGGACGATACCAGCGAGTCCGCAGTTGATTTCATCGCTAGGAAGCGCACCGAGCTTGGCAATCATCTCGGCGGCCTGCTGGCGGACAATCGGAAGAGCATCAGAAGCGTGATACAACTGATACCGCTCAACCGTCGGGTGACTCAGATCATCGGATGGTACCACTGTTTTGATCCTGAGCGGAGTCTTCATATTCATCTTATCCGCGAATGGCGATCGGCCAGTCACGCGGATTACCTCGCCTTCCGTGTGCGGCAATCGTGCCTCCTCCTGTGCAAATACTTTGAGCAGCGGAGGATCCCGCGGCGGCGGCATATAGAGGTCCCTGGGACGTTGATCAGCGTCTCCCTGCGCTCCGCGGTCGCGAGTTTGACCCTTGGATTCGTATCGTTGTTTCCTCCATGGTGGGTCTCGCTCCTCAGCTCCCTGACTTGCACGCTTTGTAGGCACGATTCTCTGTCGAGGATCCTCGGGCACACTCACTCTGGGCGAGCGAACCACGTAGAGGTCGTCTGGAATCACGTCCAGCTCTTCCGGAAGTGCCTCAAAGATATCGATTGGCGTTTCCGCAAAGACTGGATCGTCTCCCGATCGTCTGGGGATCTTGCCCTCAGCCTGCTTGAAGAATTCACCTTCGACAGCAACATCCTTGTCGATAGATTCCTTCGTCTTTCGGCCGATTTCTTCGCACGACTTACTGAACTCCGCCCCAATCGCAGTTGGTGTGGAGTCGTCTCCGAGGGGCAGATTCTTCGTTTCATCGGGAACCCGGTACCCTGAGTCGGTGTGGTGCGGAGGCTCTACCACCCCGATTGGGTCAATCTCGTTCCACCTCCCAGCCTTTTCTCTGATGGTCTTCTCAGGAGGGTCCTCATTTTCGCCCTCTGAGATGTAACCAATCTCGCCCTTGCGGGGAATGCCGTAGCAGGTGGTGAGAGTAACCTTTGCGAGCAGCATCGACAGATTCTCACTGTCCATACGGAGGTATCCTTTGAATCGTTCCGCGTTCTTCATGGTAGCACGGAATTTCACCATCGCCTCCTGCTCTGATCGGAGCGTCATCTGCCGCAGGAGCAGCAGAAAGCATACCGGAAGAGAGGAGAGTACCCTTGCGAAAATGACCAATAGACATAAGGGTAAAAAATCGCCAGCCTCAAACTGAGAGGGACACGCAACGAACAGAAAGTCGCCCCCGTGATAACGCTCGTTTTGGACGGAAATGTCGATACGCTGAGCACGAGACATATGGCGCATATGCTGGGATTATGTCCAGTGATAATGACGCGAATGGCGGCCTCATTGTCCTCCATAACACGCAGACGGAAGCGACAACAGTTAAACTGTACGACCCTACACGGTCACACCTTTCTCTTGAGCATTAAAGGCGCTGCATGGTAACATCTATACATTCCATGTGCCGTAGCCTTGGGCTCCCAAAGGGGGACTTACCTATACAANCCCTACACGGTCACACCTTTCTCTTGAGCATTAAAGGCGCTGCATGGTAACATCTATACATTCCATGTGCCGTAGCCTTGGGCTCCCAAAGGGGGACTTACCTATACAAGAAATTCAACACCCTGCCTCGAGGTTTGTGTCGCTGTACTATCCTCTCACATTCGGTCCGCGGCTCCCAGACGTGCGGATTGACTCATTTCAGTGTTGCAATATACCCGCCTTTTACCATCCCCCAATTGCGGGGTACGTCCAGGACCGTTTCTCCTGGTTCCATTGTACAGTAGCACACACCTCGTCTCTCGTGCATCTACACATTTCGTTTGCACACGCAGGGGCTTCTTTCCTTCCGTTTCGGAGTTCTCGCATTATCTGGGTGAAACTTCTGCCTACACTCATTACTGGGGATTCTCGATGTCCTAGTTGTAGGTCTTACTTCTCTTCCGTGCTTGCTTCCACGGCACGGGTTCTCAGATACTCCTCGTAGAGTTCCTGAACTACGTCCGGCAATGGTTGCCGTCCCATTTCTTCCAAGGTCATCTCTTGTCCGTTGTGGACAATTCTCTCTTCCTCGTTGGTGTTCGTTGACACCTGGTCTTCATACGATGTCTTCTGGGATTTCCGACAATCTTTCCTGTCCGGATACCGTTTCTTGGCCGATCGTTCCTTCATTTGCTGCTCGGCCTCGACTTGCCGTTCCACGCTTTCGTAGGCTGCCTTTTCCTTGCATCCTCGTTCCACTTTGTCCTTCTGTCGATCCTTCCGCATAGCTTTGGTTCCAGCTATGGTCTCCAGTGGCTCCTTCATCTGGAGTCCTGTCATAGGCTGCTCGCCACTTCTCTGCTGCATACTCTCGCATACAGCTTTCACATGAGCACCATACATGTCCAACCTTTTTCCTTGAGCAGTAGCAAACTTTGCTGCATACTTCATTCTCTTCTTCCGTCACTTCCCAACTTTCATCGCTGCTTGACACCACAAGGTCTTTATCCATCTTGTTCCTTCCTCGTCCAAAACTGCTTCCAGATACAACCTTCCGTCGGGTCTCTGGCCAACAGGTGTAACATGGACGGTAGCCTTGTTCTCGTGCTTCTTCAGAACTGAGGTCGTAGAGCATTCCGGTACGTGGCTTTCCTTGGACGTACCTACACGTCTCTTTGTGAAATACTTTGTTCCTGCTTCCAGAATGAATCTTCGCCATTCCGACGGTACTCATCCTTGCAATGAGTTTCGTGATCCGTTCCAAGGCTTCCAAAATTCGCGGTACAATCAATACTGCCACTGCAATAACCAACAGGATTTACGTGATGTCCAATCCTTCCATGGTATGGCTGTTTCCTGAGGCTCCTCCAGTCTCTACAGCTACAGGGCTTCCTTTGATCCAAGATGCGGTCGATGGACGAATTACACTGAACACTTGAATGAGTCTGATGAGGTTCTTCACTTGGTTGCTTCCAACATGCTCTCCGGGCGTAAGACAACTTCTTGGTGTTTAGATCAGCAACATTCAATGCTGTCTTAACAGTTCCGAGTTTCACGATATTGTCTCTTACCCAATCCTGCAACTGACATAGTCTTACATCCACATGCTTTAGACGTCCGACTCCTCTCCTTTGAGTCCACTGTCTAGCTGAGCTAGAATCACACCTGACTTCCACACTCACGGGCTTTTCCGTCAGAAATTCAAACAGACGTCCAACAAGTATCGCTTCTCCGCAGGTTCCACTAAGAGCATAAATCACAACTTGATGAGGCTGTTGCCTTCTGTGTCGTACTTGGATTCCGTTGAGTACTATGATTCCTGATGACGTACTTTTCCTTCGAGCTTTCTCTGGGGTCTTCAAACTTCCCCAATCACTGTCCGAGTAGGCTTCCACAACGTGTCCAGCTTCCTGTGTGATTTCCATATCCACACTGCCATTCAACTGGGTGATCAACCTGGTTCCAACAGAAGTATAAGGTAGCAAGGTAGCTCTAGCTGCAGTTCCACTGAGATACAATATCAGATGCTTCAAACACTTGAGTGCTTGCGTTGTCGGTTTCGACATACTTGAGGCTAAACACTTCGAAGCATACTGGATGTCAATCCTGTCCTGTGCTGGATACAAGATCGATCCCAGTCCAGATCTGAATCTCGTCGTCTCTTCGGGTCCTAGTTCCTTGCGCTTGTCTTCCTTGACCAAGTCAATATGTTCCGGTGTGGCTTTACTCTTCAATCGCAGCGACGAGCATGGCGAAGTGACGCACGTTCGCTCCGACCAGTATCCAGAAGGGTGGGGGCATCACATCTCCGAGGAGGGAAACCAGATTCTGGAGCGTGTGTTTGCCGTGTGCCTCAGACTGCTCGAAAGGAATGCAACGTTTGCGTTAGAAAACCCTGCAGATTCCTTCGCTTGGGAAACCAGGTGGATGAAGAAGCTGGCGAAGAAGAAAGGCGTGCAATGGGTCGTGCTGGATCAATGCTGCTACAGTGCGCAGACTGTGCAACCAACTGGCGTGCTCACCAATGCAGACTGGATGGCCAGTGTGAAGCTTCGCTGTTCAGACGTGCGCCCTCATCGGCACTTGAAGGAGGGTCTTCGTGGAAAGACTTGGGACCCATGTTTGAACAAGATGGTCTGGAAGACGGCTCGAGCTGCCGAGTACCCGCAAGGCCTGTGTGTTGCATGGGCAGAAAGCTTGAAGGCATGGGCCGCAACTTCGGCTTGCAGAATACAGGTGGGCTCAAACTTCGTAAGATGTGGGCGGCATTCCAACGTGTTAGTGCGAGAAGACCTTGTCGCAAGTGCGAAACCTGCGACTGGCACCGCAGAGCCCCGCGCGGAACAGCTGTCAAAGTCAGAGCTCAGAGAGCAGCAGAACCCCGCTTGCATAGGCGGCTTGCGTGACCCGCGGCGTGCCGTGGCACGGAGCCCTTCCTTACAAAGTACAGGCGTGGCTGTGCGAGAAGTGATCGAGAGGTTTCTTTCGCCTAGAGTTTTGGATTCTTTTGAGAGGGCTCCAAACGCTTGTCCTTTTGATGACGAGTTGGTGCTTGCTTGTAGAAGAGAGCTAGCTGAGCGCTTTTCGGCATCAGCTGTCAGTGCTACTGGCTATCAAGCTGAATTGTTTGAGTGCCTCATGGCAAAGGCACAGGACCCAGATGCTCAAGTCTTGCCTAAATGGTTGAGACAAGGTTTTCCGCTAGGCATCACCCAGGAAATCACTCATACAGGAGTGTTCCCCCGTACAGATGATGTCTCAGCTGCCATAAAAGCACCACAAGTCAACGGCATTTTGCTGGAAGACTGGGACGGGTCAGCAACAAACTATCGGTCGTTTGAAGAAGTCTCCGAGAGAAGTCAAGCCGAACTTGACCGAATGGTCGCTGAAGGACGGGCAGTCACTGCCGACACTTGGGACGAAGTGGTGCAGTTGTTAGGGCCCGCTGCGAAGCTGACAAGGCTTGCTTGCATCGTCAAACAAAAAGACGATGGTTCTGAGAAAGTACGACTCATCGTCGACGTGAGACGCTCGAGAATAAATGGTCTGATTTTCCTGACCGAGCGAGTAGTTCTCCCACGTATTGCCGCGCTAGGCAAGGGGACTCTCTCGAAGCCATGATTTCAGATTTTAGAGATGCCTTTTACACCATGCCACTGCATCCTCAAGAAGAGCCGTTTGCTGTGGTCAAAGGTCAGCACTGTTACTATCTGCTTAAAACCGTCGTGTTTGGTTTAGCTTGTGGTCCGTTGCTGTGGGCTAGACTTGCAGCATGGGCTATGCGACTTGGCCAAGCCGTGGCTTGCAGCAGAGAAGCTGGAGTACAGTGCTTCGTTGACGACCCACTTGTGCTGGCATGTGGGTGCTCAGCTAGACAACGCACCCGAGCCTTCTTGAGGTACCTTCTTACGTGGACATGTCTAGGTTTTTCGGCTGCCTGGAACAAGGTTTCCCGAGGAAGCCAAGTTGACTGGATTGGAGTCAATTTGAAACTCCCACAGGATCACGCAGGGGTCTTTGAAGTCAGTTTGTCCCCTGCCAAGACCCTCAAGCTAATGCAGCTGTTGCAAGAGATTTTGCAGGCAAAGGACATGTTTGCTATCGCGCAATTAGCTGAAGACAGAGGTCATTCCCAAGCAGAACAAACTGAACAAGTCTTGGACATGTTGGATGCAGACTTGTCAGCCTCAAGCGGAGGCAGGGCAAGTTCAAGTTCGAGTTCATCAAACTCCGGGATGACAGATGGACAAGGAGCACAAGGAGAAGGATTGGTAAGTGATGACACATTGCTGGAAACGTTCAGGAATCCAAAGCGGACTCTGGAAAGTGGACAAGCACAGGAAGAAGAATCATCTCCCAAGTAAGCTCGAGAAGCACCAGAGGAACCTTCATCACCATCTACAGCATTGCGCCCACCATTTTTCGCAGGCAGGGTATCAATGGAAGAAGACCCATTTCACTGGGATGAAGAGGAAGATTTGACTGCTGTAGAAGGAGAAGATGTGGAGTATGAGGATCTTATGGAAGAAGAGATGGAAGACACTTCTAAGAACGAACAAGGAGAAACACCACCAGAACTAGGCCCAGAGGAGCTTGATCTACGTGATCAGGAAGCAGCGGTAGAGGAATTCAACCGATTGAGGAATTTTTGGAAGCGAACGCCCATGGTCAGGAGAAGCGTATGGACTTGAGAGAAGTCTATGATTGGCGATATCGTGAAGATCACTGGAAGCGCAGATGTAGGATAGTGGGCGGAGACATTTCCGCCGACCGCATCGAGTGCAGCAGCCAGACTAGAATTGGTACTGCATCTCATTTTTCCCGAATGGGTTATCGTGGTGTTGGACATCAAAGATGCCTATCTACAAGTTCCCCAACAAGAAGAGGTATTGGTGACTATCTCAAGTTGGATGAAGAAGGCATGCAGCTTCGGTGAAGGTATTGTCTGGAGATTGAAGAGATGTCTACCAGGACAGCGAAATGCCGCAACCAGATGGTATGAACACCTACGATCAATTCTGGAGAAGCTTGGATTTGTATTCTCAGTTCATGTACCTGCTTTAGCAAGACACGTCAAGAGGAGATTGTGTATCTCTATTCATGTGGACGACGAGTTGTTGGCAGGAGAGAAACAGGAAACGGTTTGGCTAGTGGAAGAACTAGAGAAAATCTTCAAAGTGGAGAAGGAAGGACCCTATCCATCAGACAGGATTGGAAAAGGAGAAGAAATGCGCTACCTGAAGAGGAAGTATGTGTTTGCCAGAAGGAATTGTAGTACAACCAAATGAGAAGTATGTCAGGAAACTGATTGAGTTGTACGATCTAGGACCACGTGCCCTTGAAAAGGAGTGACACGGAAAGGCTATGTGCACATGATCTGCAGCATCGGCAAGAGCTAAAGCACGCTCCATGCCCATCTGTTCTAAGATATTCCAATCGCCGTACAAGTCCAGAGGCTCCATCACCTGGACGTTGTGCTGGCTTGCGATTTCGGACATCACAGATGAAAGGCCTGCCATGCCAGAGAACATTTCCAGAAAGACAAACTGTTTGGTTCCAAGCTTTGCGCTTTTCTCGCACCGTTCTACAGTTTCGGCTTCGTTGTTGCCCACAGCTTGCCCAGCTTCTCCAGAGTCGCTCCGCGCCAGCGGTGCCAGTGAAGGTCACTTCGCGGTGGTCTTGCCCCCACCCTTCCCGGCAGTCTTTGAGGATGCATGGTTGCACTGAAGATTTGCATGCGCACCCAGGCAAAACTGACACACATGGGCTCTGCAATTCTTGCACGGCTCCGGGCATGCTCCTAGCCGCCCCTTCGAAAACAAGAAGCAGATCTCGATGCCCTCGGCCGTTGTGATATACATGTCTCCCGATTTCTTCGGATGCAGCTTGCCTGCGTTCGGCTGCACTCGTTGCTTCTTCGCCAGCTCCTCTTGAGCCCGCTCTGCCTCTTGACGCTTCCGCCTTCTTTTCTCCGCAAACTTCGAGGTCCCTTGTCCTGGAGGTGAAGGCACTCCCGGCGTCTTTGCTAAGGCGGCACTCACGTTTTCGGCCTGCTGGGCTTGATCTGACACTGTAGATGCTTGAGCCTTTTCCATGGACATGCTTCTCCCACCCCGTGCAATGAAATTCTGAGCGGGCCTGACAACATGTTCGTTCCAGAATCTCTCGTTCCGTGCAGCGTACTGAAAGACACCACTCCAGGGAGCCTCCCCATCGAAGGTAAGTCCCATTGGCATTTTCCCTTCTGCAGCTGCTCTGGTCAATTCTCTGCGGAAACGCTCGAACATCTCTGCTCTGCATCGGTCCTCTGCCTGCAGTAGCAAGTGCCACGTCTCTGGAAACTCGTCGTTGAGCTTGCTCACCAGTTCGAAGTACTCTTCGAGCGCAGCTGGCGTCACAACCAACTTTGCTGGCACTGCAGGAGAAGTTGCAGAAGCAGGCTTGCTAGGATGTCTCAACATGAACAGGGCAGCTTTGTACACCCTGAAACATGCCTTCCATACATCGAATGTTGGAGGCCATGGAACATCCAAAGCCTTGAAAGATCCATCTGATTGCAAGATCCACGAACGAGCCTTCATCTGCTTCTGCATTCTGCGCCCGTAAGGCGTCAACACAGAAAAGTCTGCATACGGTGCCTCTCCTCTGATCACAACCTTTGTCTTGAGCGCTGCAATCTGTTTTGGTGTAGGCTCCGCCTCTGCAGGTGGATCCCAGCCCGTGAGAGCAACATGATTCTGATAGGCTTCGTCCAGCTCGCTCTGATTCAAAACGTCGATTTCTGATTCGTCCATCTGATCTATCACAGCATTTGCTTTGATTTTCTTTCGTCCTTGACTCGCCGACGCAGCCGGAATCGATGCCGCACCGTCCCCAACAGACGGCGGAGCCAGAGGATCGACATCTTGAATGCCAAAAGCTTGCCGTGCCACTCTCCACATCAGCCCAACCTGAATGATCTCCACGGCGGTGAGCTCTCGTTGTGGAGGGTCTCCCGTGGTAAGCATTCGCACGGGAGACATGCCAGCGCGCAACGTTGTCAACGGCAGAGAAGCTAAGGTTCTGACATTGGGAAAGGTCCCCATCGCTGTGCTGAAGACGTTCCAGACAGCGAGGTCGAGACCCACCGTGACCCACCCAAGCACGAACTCTTTCCACCGTGTCCAGACCTGCGAGCTCTGTCTGCGTCGGAACTACAGAAAGCGCATTGTGGTAGCTGCGAAGAAAGCCCAAGTCTCTGTTCGGCCGATTTCTGTCTGCACACTCAAGCACTGCAAACGACAGCACTAACCAAGCTGCAGACACGGCTTGAAGGAGGAACTGAGCCGTGTTGAATGTCGGGCTCTCGGTCCACCACCTCTCACTCGCCATCGCGTCAAAAGAAGACTACCGAGGAAGCAATCCTCAAGTCTTGTGCCAAAATGGCACGAGGATCACCTCAACCGCCACTTCTGCTCAAGCATTGCTACATCACAACAACTTGTTACACGAAAACGTACCTGCAAAAAGAGGATGAACCACAGTTCCGACCGACATTTGGACCAAAAGGTTCAAGCTAAGTGTGTGTGTGTGTGTAACCCTCTGACAGCAAAGAGTTTCGGATTGTGAAACAATGCAGGGGGGCAGAGGAGGCCCATAGAGCTCTGCCCAACGAAGCTCTCTATGGTGACCTCAGGATACTGGGACTGATCATCCCAGCGTACCTGCGAGTGTTTCTGCCAGTGGATCTGCAAGTGAAGTGGCGAGGGGCCAAGCCGAAAACCCCATAAGAACATAACGTACAGCTAGCTACTCCTCCGAGAGAGAGTGTCCAAGTGTGTATCCGACCGGCATTCTGTCAAAGGGCCGGGCGTAGCCGCTTGAATGCTTTTGATACTGTTCAGATCAAGACTG
>BGNK01005924.1:5929-32772 GCA_003297005.1 Symbiodinium sp. clade A Y106
CACCTTAAGGCCATGCCCTCTGTCCTCGACCCCCAGGACCTCTTGTGAAAGTCTAGTGCATCTCGACTTATGCTCGATATCCCACACAAATCTTAAGTCATTCCAGACTGGGAAACGTACAAATTTTAAGTGACAATCCATGATACTGTGTGGACAAATCTAGTGCAACACTATTGATGTGACTGCCACACATGCTATGGAAAACGAGACTACACGAAAATACACGCCACCAGGGCGTGATGTTCTGTCTCGAAATGTAGAAGACATGAGATATAGGCAAAATCGTTTTGACTATAAAGGAGTGTCGTAAATATGCGGCCCGTAATGTCTTATTTTCTGTAGTAATAGTCAGTAAGTCGCAGCGGTAGTAGCAGTAGCAGCAGCGGCAGCAAGCGCCACGAGCGGTTCAAACATGAGCATGGGTTCATGACGCTGGGTGGTCGCGTACATCTGCGCTCCTGGCTGCTAGAGGAAGTGGAATCACAGCTCAAGGAGAGTCAAGACAGCACTGTTTCCTGGGCGCTAAACCTTCTCACCTCGTTGTGGGCGAACATTACTACCCAGGAATTGATCTTGGAGGCAGAGTATATCTTACCGACGATTCCTTTTCTGAGGTTTCTGCGGTTTGCTGCCCGGAACTATCCAGTGAGCCACTACAGTATGCCAGTATGCAGCATGAGCTTCGACTGCCTAAGCACCACGATGCGAAATGAACAGGAACATGTGGTGGAACCCATCAATCATGTGTGCTCGGACTGGTCCCAAGTCCAGTTGCAGCGTCTAACATCTTCACATGTACTTCTTGGCGGAGCTGCAGGCGTGAGGGTAGGATCGGTTCCCCCAGACCATCCTGAAGCTTCGGCGAAGACATCCTGAAGCTTCGGCGAAGATTGGGGGCTACATTCGGTGCCATTGTCGCACCACCTTAGTAAAGTCAAGAAGAGATCCTTCAGAAGAGCAGTAGTTCGAGCATAGAAACAGGGCAGTACAATGTACAGAGGACTCAGAGGACAGCGCCTAGTGGCAGGCGCGCCACAACTACCCACAGCGACAGCTGCGTCAATGCCGGTGCAGGTACAAGCGCCCAAGGCGGCACGACTGGGGTGCATTACGTGGAACTGCGATGGTCTCACGCAAGAAGTGCTGGCGCAACTGCTCAGCTGGCTGGAAACACAGCCGGAAGTGCACATTGCTTTCCTGCAAGAGACACACTGGGGATTCGACGGGGATTGGACGCAAGGGAGGTGGCATTTCTGTCACAGCGCAGCAGCCAGACGCCGCACGGGCGGTGTGCTCGTTGCGCTCCGTGCTAACATCTTCTCGAAGGAGCAGATCAGGTGGCAAGCGATTGCACCAGGCCGCATCCTGCACATCCGCTGCTTCGTGAGTCAGCAGCACCTTGACCTCATCTGCTTCTACCAGCATGCCCTTCCGTTTGGTGGGGAACAGCAAAAGGACACCATGGCGAAGAGACTCAAAATCTGGAAACAGCTTGATGCCCTGCTTAGCTCACAGCCCTTGCGATCCTCGGTAGTCTTGGCGGGTGATTTCAACTGTGTCTTTCCTGCATTAGCACTCAATATTGGTTTTGGAGTTTTTGCTGGTCCTTCTGCGGCACATCTTGTGGGGGAACGAAACAGTTGCGGAGATTCTGAAGAAGCATGACTTGTGTGTGCTAAATAGCTGGGGTGGCAAACACTGGACGTATAAGCACCCGAAAGGGAGGAGCCAGATTGATTACATTGTCGTAAGACGTAGCCTGGCTGACGGATTGGCTCGCAAGGCCACTGCCATGCAAACACCACTGGCAGGATGGCGATCCAGTGGACATGTGCCTGTGAAAGCATCGTTGAAGCTTGACTGGCGGCCATGGAAGCAGTGCCAACATAAGCCAAGCCTGGACCCGATAGTAGCTAGGCGACTGCAGCACCCCGAGCTAAAGTCCCTCAAGACTTCCCTTCATAACCAGCACTGCCCTATCGCAACTCCCCGGAAGCCTGCAATCGCGGACGGTGAGGGTCCGGTTAGGATCTTTTGGAGGTGCCACGCGAAGCTCGCACGAGCAAAGAGGCAGCCGCCGCCAGCGCGTCCCACATTTGCCTTGATCTTCGAGCGCCTCAAGCTGCATAGTCAAATGCAGGCGGCTCACCGAGAGCTCAAACGCATGTCGAGGGCTAGAAAACGTCAACAGCAACTTGAAATCCTGGACATTGCAGAACAAGCCGCAAAGCGGGGCGATAGCAAGGAGCTTTTTAGATGCGTCAAGTGGCTTGCGCCGAAACAACACAAGCAACGTATCAGACTTCGGGATAGCTCGGGATGTCTCATGTCGCCTGGTGAGGAGTGCGAGGCCCTTGCCAGACATGCGGAGGTTCTGTTCAAAGGGGATCCATTTGAGAAGCCGCCATTGCTCCCCATCTCTGGGGATCTTCTGAGGGTCGAACTTTGGAGTCAAGCCCTGCAAAAAAATCAAAGCTGGCAAAGCTGTTCCCACAGCTGAGCCTCCTGGGCTGGCATGGAAGACCAATATAAGCGCCAATGCGCAGGAGCTGGCGCGTGTCGCACAAGATCAATTGTGCCAAGCTTCCCCTGTCATTCCCCTAGAGTGGTCCACTGTACAGTTGGTATGGCTACCCAAGCCGCAGAAAATCCCATCCTGTCCTAATAACCTGCGCACAATAGGCCTGATGCCTGTTGATGCCAAAGTCTTTTTGATTGTGCTACGCAGTGCTGTGGAGCCATACGTCAGTCAAGCGGTTGTGGACTGCGCGCAATATGCCTACCGCCCTCAGGCGGGAACAGCCGATGCTCTGCTGCGCGCAAGCCATCACTGTCAGGAGGTCCGAGCGCTAGTAGCGGCCCATCAGCAAGACTATACTGCCAAGATACTAGGTCAGACAGTGCCTGACCTCTCGGGTGGGTTGATGTGTAATCTTGATCTTGCGAAAGCATTTGATGCGGTTTCGCATCTGGAGCTGTACGAGTCTATGATCGAAGTAGGTGTGCCGGATTCTCTTGCGCGTCTAATTCTTCATGTGCATGCGCAGTCCACTTGTGTAATTGTGTGCACGGGAAGAAGCGCAAGACTGCGCCGATGAGCCGGGGACTTCGTCAAGGATGTCCCCTAGCGCCCACTTTGTATGTCTGCTGCTGCGCCGCAAGCTGAATCAACAGCTGGGTGGCAGGTGGGCCCAGGCTCACCTAACGACTTTCGCGGACGACACACATGGTTTCTGGACATTGCGTAGTGTCTCCGACTTTCTGCGTGCACTCTCTAGAGCTGATTGTAGTCTTCCAGAACATGGGCATGACCATCAACTTCACAAAGTCCATGCTAGTGATCTTGCTGAGCGAGCTGCACGGGGACTCTACAAGCGCTGCTTCCGCTTTGCAGAAACCACAGACATCCATCTGCCCTGCGCCAAACAGGAGTACCTTGGGGCCATACTATCATACGACAACTTCGAGGGCCGCACCGCCCAACATCGTGCTGAAAAAGGCAGAAGCAACATACCATCAGCTACGCAAAGTTCTTCGCACCAACGGGGCTCTGACAGCGCCTCACAGACTGCGCATATACAACGCCATCGTCGTGAGCTCCCTCTTCTATGGCCTTGTAAGCGTTGGTGTGACTGCCGAGGTAGTGCGGAAGGTCTCCTCGGACATCGCTGGCCATCTGCGCAAGATACTCAGAATCCATGAACAGGGCATCTCAAACGAGCAGGTTCTTTTGCGTGGTGGCATCTCCCCATTGCAGTTGCTCCAACATCGAGCGCAAAGGTTAAAGGAGCATATCCTTCATGACCCTGGTCGAAGCAGCAGCCTAAAGTTGAGTGCGAACGGATGCAGAGCGTCCTGGATTGCATTGAGGCCCTGATTGGGCAACCACATCTTCTGAGTGCGCGCAAGATCTGTGCGCAGTGAGCTGCCCCATATGTGGGGTTGAGTTTGGTACATTGGAAGGCTTGTCAATGCACATTCACCGTAGGCATCCAGAGGTGCAAACCTTGTCCAGACTCGACTTTGACAGACAAATGCATTCGTTGTTCGGGGTCCCCGTGCGCAGCTTCTGTCACATGCGAGCCTACGATTGGAGTTCTCTTCTCAGAAGCACATCGAAGAAGGACATTGTCAGACGCAGATTGCATTGGGTTACAAACCGCAGGATCTCCTAGACAGAGTGATAGAAGAGGAGCCACCAGATGCAGCATTGACGGATTGACGGACAAAGAGCTGCAAGATGCTAGAGATCTGCTTTCTGAGTCGAATGATCGACTACAGCAGATTGGCCCTCAGCTTCGCTGTCTCGCTCAACGATGTCTTCTGTGCTCTCAGCAGGTTCGTTATGCTGCCAGGGTCAAGCCACACTGGCAAGTGCAACATCACGCTGCGTGGCGCGTCTGTCAGCACAGCGCTCAAAGCGAATCTGCTAGCCTTGTCGCGGTTTTCGCCAGACCGTGTTTGTTTTGCGGCAGCCAGGCCAAAGACTCCCGAGCGCATGCGTCACAGTGTCCGGCCCTCTTTCAGTTCTTGGCGGGGCGCTGCCTGGTCAGACAGGGTCACACGCTGCAGGAGGCGGCGCATGCCAATTTCTGTCCGAGTGCGGTGGCAGCAAAGTCAGAGCCTCAACATCGGCCCATTGCCGACCTGTTTCAACGTGCTAGGCCAGCGCAGCTGGCCCTTGCACCTGCGAGCACACGGAGCCGCTCCAAGCATCGTGGGTTCTGCGTTTGATTCTCAGAAATCCGAGCAACCACTGTTACGCCAATGCGGGGGTGCTTGCGATGTTCAATGCGCTCGAGGCCGCGGGCATACTTCCGGGAGCGCTGAGGATCCTCAAACAGGCCGCTCAACAAGCATCGGAACGCGGTCAGGCTCTCACTCTAAGCCAGCAGTTCGTGCTACGCAGCTTGCTTCGTCAGTGGCCGTTTGACGCCACACAACAGGACACGGTCGAGTTTATCACATTGCTTGCTCCGGCTGCTAACATTGGAGGCGAGGATTTTAAATAGGGATGCGTTACAGGTGTACACCCGGGGCGCAGGGCCCATTGTGTTGCCGACCGTCGGTGACACGCTCCAGCTTCAGCAGGCGATCCATGCTTGGCATACAAGGGACGCTGTGCACGCGTTCTGTGACAGGCCAGAGCTCCTTCTCCTCAGCCTGGACAGGTACTCAGGCCACCGCAAATCTTTCAGCGAGGTTACGTTCCACGATGTAGCGCATGCGCCGGTTTTCGGGCAAAACCTCGATGTCACATGGATCCCATACCAGGCGGTCTCGGCGGTGTTCATTTTGGGGCCACCACGAATGCAGGCCACTATCGCTCGCTCCTCAAAGTGCAACCGCAATGGCATTTCACTCAAGATGGTGTTAAAGCCAAACCTCAAACCCTACAAAGACCACATCGAAAGAACGTTTATGCTATCTGGCTCCAGTGCAAAGCTGCAGAGGATCCTGAACCAGCCCCAATAGCTGATCATGGCAACGCCGATCACAAGCATGGACTCACCGGAGGAGCTGGCCATGTTCGCGGCCTTTCGTCCCAACGCGGGCATCTCTCCAGCCAATAACGCAGCCAGTGGCAGCACCCAGGCCACGCTGGACCGCTCCAAGCGTAGCAGACTGGGCGACAATCAGACGTGGGGCAGGCAGAAACGCCAGTGGCAGCAGCCGAATCAGACCTGGACCAAATGGGAGGCTGACAATTAGGAAGACCTGGAGGCCGAGATTGCACGCCTCAAGGCGTGCATTGCCCAGCTTCAGAGGTTGGCCCTAAGGCGTTAGGACAGCATCAACATTGGCAAAATCAAGGCCAGCTGGGTTGCGCATTTCCGTATTGATGCTCCGAACTCCATTGTACAGAGCATTTTCGCAGCTACAGATGGTTGGCGAAAGTCTCGGGATGCGGACCCGTCCAGCATTACCAAGCCCCTATGATCGACTTTGTTGGCTTGCGTTTTCCTGGAGCTTAAAACCAGAATCCAGGAGATGAACGAGGAGCAGGCAAAGACGCTTCAGAATCTGGGCTGGTATGACGCAACTACCAAGGTATGGGCGTACCTACGCTGGAACTCGCAAGAGAAGGTACTGGAGAAAGACCCAAAAAGGGCGGGGTGCAACACTGACGCGCTGCTCTCAGCGATGGATGACATCCTGAAGGCCATCCCCCAACAGCACGTGGTGGCGCGCTTTCACCCGACGCGTCCACTCGCAGCAGAAATGCGTGGCGAGTCAGTGACCTTCCTGGTTCAGTTTGGGCAGCAGAATGACCACGCTGAGAAGATTTGCTCCCGCATCCCAACACTTTGCAGCTCGGCGGCCACACAGCTCATTCGTATGTCCATCAAGCCGGAGCGATTGCAGCGATCCACCTTGGCAAACCAGATTGCGGAGGCTTATGTGGAGTGAAGCTGTGGTCAATATCTGACCGATGGTGGAGGGGAGCAAGAGCTTGTCGTTGGGTTGAGTGGGGGCTCGATTCCAAACCTTCATCCGGGTTAGTGGTAACCAAGCCTGGTTTCGGTGCGTGCCTAATCCTCTGTTGCACTGCGCTGATGGCTGCAGTCAATAGTGCTGTAGTGCGCCACTGCCTTTTTGATAGGGTGTTTCGAGGAACTTCGGGAGAGGCACGGAAAGGAAAGAATCTTGTATGCCATTCCTGCACTGAACGCTTGACGATCTTTCGATGCTGCTCGCATGTTTCATTCACTTATGTGTGGGTAAGTACCAGCGGCGTCGCTGCCGCGCACAGCGCGTCGCACTCAGGCGCTCCGGAACTTCCGCAGCACTGCAACAACGGCACGCAGCCAAGCCTGCCCCTGCGGCTCGCGTTGTATGCTGAACCTAAGTGGAGACTTCATTGTTGCAGCAGGCCACATGAGTGTGATCGAAGTTTTGGCTAAAAGTCCGATGCAGGTGTGGTCGCTGAATAGCCAATTCACTGCCAACTCTGAGTCGCCCAATGTTGTGCGTAATCTGAGCCGACCGTTTTTCCCCCTTGCTTGGGTGTAGTCCCTCCTTAAGTTGGGTTGAGTGACGCCTGTGATCATTCCTCCATGGTATAGATCGCCAGCCAGTCGCTGACATCATGGACGTGGATGACTCGGACAACGACTACCAAGGCCCGGGTCTCCCGTCTGATCCTCCTGATGTCTACTGCGGCATATATATGGCGGGCGTTAAACCAATGAGTGGCGTGGAAAAGGACTTGAGGCATGAATTTCAGCAAATGCAGCTGTACCTTGTTCGTGGAGTGTGTTTGGAGGGACTCAAACAGCCCGACTGTCGTGCAGAATACCTGGCTTTATCCATAATTTCTCATGGACAGGCCTCCTGGGCACAGCTGCAAAGGCTAACAGCTTTGTTGCCCTGTGACTCCAGTCTCAGATGGCAGCAGGATGTGCGTGGCGATGCGTTGCCACCGCATCGTGTAACTGTTGGGTCTTGGAATCGGGGCCTTATGACAGGGCTGCACACCACCGGAAGAGCATATCCGTGGAGCGCCAGAGTTATGTGCAGAGTGGTTCGTTCATGGGGTGATGAGTTGAGCTTCACCAGCTGCACGCTGAGTCGCAATGTTGCAGCTGCTCCTCACAAGGACAAATTCAATCATGCTGATTCGTGCAATCTTTGTCTGCCATGTTCCGAGTTTCAAGGAGGCGAGATTTTTGTGGACGACCTAGCAGGCCGAAGCCAGCTTCAATCATCGGGCCCTACTGGGCACGTGCTACCAGCCACATCAGCGTTGCAATTTGCACCGCGTCGGTTACATGCCACGCTGCCTTGGGGTGGGGATCGGCCAGTGCTTCTTGCTTTTCATATCGGGATGAATCATCGGATCTCAGTAGAAGATCTGGAATGCCTCAAACAAGAAGGCGCCAATCCAGGCTTTCTGCCGTGAGTAGGCTGTCACCTGTGCAGAGCAATGAAGACAAGATGCACAAAGCCATCTGCTGGATGCCTTGCGCAAACATCCGCCGAAGTGCTGACTGTGCGCTACTGCTCTCTGAGGTCGGTGAGAACTTCGTGATGCCCACGGCTCCGCAAGATTGATAATCAATGTATGCGCTTGTCGTGCAGGGCTTCGAGCAATCACACCATGTACAGGATCTCGCGGACACGAGTTAGTTAATGATTCCTGGTGATTGCTGGAGCTTCTGCTCGGATCCACCAGAATGTGAGCATGCTTGGCCCCCGGGGCGGTGCTCTGATTGATTGTTTATCGAGCCACATAAGAAATGTGGTGCCGTTCACAGCCGAGCGAATGCTCGCCGGACGCCAGACGGACAGTCGCGAGTCAGAGAGAGAGAGAGAGCAGCGGCAGCACGAGAAGGAGGAAGAGTAGTAGCAAAGCAAGTGCACCTGTCAAAAGACAGACAAACTACACTATTGCTACTGCTAGGTAGCGGATCTCTTTGGTCGATGCTGGCTTGTTTCCACAAGCAGATCAACTAGGAACCGATGCTTTCTCAGGTCTTCTGGGTTCTCTGTTCAATTGTTTAATCACAAGAAATAGCAGCTCTGCACCTCTCTCGTGGAGGATGAAAGTGAGCAGAGGCTCAAGGCCTGTCCTAAGCTCTTCTGAACAAGATGTTTCCACCCGGAAGCCTCTAGCAGAGAAATGGACGAGCGTCGCCTACATCTTCCGAACCCCTCCTCACTGTTGTGCACTATGGAAATGCCAACTTGTTGCGATCCACCCAGCTATTCAGGGGTTCGGACTACGTGACTGCCTTACACAGCTTGATATTGAACCCACATCACACAGGCAAAAGTGCCTTGTCCCGACTGCCACACGCGGTCTGCTCCCACCCTCAAGCAACGCAGAAGGTCTAAGAGCCTAAGTCCACCACGATGACCATTAGCTCAGGCTGAAAGAGCGAGCCGCAGCCTCAGCCGGAAGGCTCGCCGGGCTCGCCGTGGCTACAGGAGTGGCAAACTGCCACAGCACACGCTCAGGCCAGTTCCAAGGAACAGAGGAAGCGTCCTTGGTTCTTCAAATCCAGGACTGAAGCAACGAAAGAACATGTTTGGACTGAGGCACCCACGGCCTGCCTTTCGTGTTGCTCCCGAGACCGTAGGCACAGAGGGCTACGGCCTTGACGGGCAATTGAAACCCCCAGTAACGTCAATGCTTGTCATCTTGTTGTTGTATCACCTACAGAAACTGTCCTGTTGGTTCATGTCTTTACGCGAGCAACCGTCGATGGAAGCAACATTGCAAATCAGTCTTCGGCCAGAAGCATCAGGAAGGCTTCAACCTTGGTGCATGAACAAGGCGTGGCGTCAATGCATGAAACCTGCTGACAGCACACGAGTCCGAAGCAGGTTGATTTGTGAAGACCTGGTGCCCGAACAGTGTCGCCTCCACAGGCAGTGTGAGTCCGTAAGTCAACCCGCTCCCAGCACTTGCGTTGACATCCTGCCTCCCTTCTCTTATCGATAAGGAACCATGCTGCATAGCCCAGTGCTGCCTCAGGCTCGCGGCGTAATATGCGTGCTATTGCGTGCTCGACATGGCTCAATCCACGTTGAGCTTGCTGGCTGTAAGGACGGCACTCCCACTACGACGGTCGCTGCTATTCGTATCACCGTCGATGCAAGGAGCAACACGATATTGAGGCTTGGCCTGATCTCACAGTCAAGTAGTAACAGAACCGACACTGCGCGTGATCCAACTTCGGCCGCGACATCGTAGCCGGAGCTGAGACCGCAGTGAAAACCTAAACCATGCATCGCAGCCAAACATTCAATCGTCTGGTGACCGTTTTAGTATTCAGATATATTCAGATGTATTTCTGAGGCCGCCGCACCAAATAAAGTTAGCGCGTAGCTGGCCTGAGAATGACAATCATAGTGGCTAGAAGAGCGACTGGCAAACTGCAGCACACTCTCACACTTGCGGGACGAGTGGAATCGCTTTGTCTTGCCTCCACTGGAGCCCAACATAGCATCAAGTAGGGCCTGCACAACCAATCATGTTACTCCCGACATGCCCACGAGTGATAAAAGTGCTGTAGCTGTAGGCCACCGACATTGGATGCTGCTTGTGCAACACACTAAACCTGTGAGCGAAAGCATAAAGTCAGAGCTCGGTGGGGCTCGCAGATAAGGCTCTGGCTCTTTCATCTTCGGTATCACCAAGCCGTCACCAACGGCAACCAGCACGGTGCCCAGGTTCTGGGTTCCAGGACTAGCAAACCAGGTGTATTGTCACCAAAAGAATGACGAAGTCTCTCTGAGAAATGAAGGCCCCCAGCGACAATGCCAGGCAGAAACCAGATGTACGAGTGAGGCACTTGCAAACGACAGCAGGAGGAAAACGCAACAGTATGCCGGATTGAAGCAGCAAACGGGGGCTCGGGCCATTTGCAAGAGACTAAGTCCGCGGCCAAGCCTTCAGCCCAGGTGAAGCCCAGATTACACACCTGCGACATGAATCCGACACTGCACTGGCTGTTGCATTGACAGCTTTGACGTGCGCCGTGTGGTGTGTGGTGTGCCAACATGTGCCAACACGTCCGAACCACTTTTGAGCTCACAGCGACAGCAAGTCACAGCAAGTTCTTTTATCTCATGCCAACTCCGCCTTGAGCGCTTGGAGTGCCCGCTGAATTCTGCGGAGCCCCTCGCGAAAGTGCTCGTGGGAAATGTCGAGAGCGGGGCTGATCATGAATCCTCTGGGCTCCACGAAGTAAGGCCAGACAGCCTCCTTCTGGCAAAGCTCTTTGAGGCGCTGGAGATCGCTCCCTCCGAGGAGTTCTCCACCCCAGAGAAGTCCCTGTCCATGCAGATGGAAGAACTTCTCATCTTGCAAGGGGCCGAGAACCTCGATCACAAGCTCACCCAGCTTCTTCACATTGCAGAGCCATGCTGGCACCTCTCTGAGGACTTGAGTTGCAGTAAGGTACGCAAGCGATGAAGATCCGGCATATGTATGGCTTTGCACTACTTTTTGGCCAGACTCTAGCAAAGCGTTTGCACCGCCACGGATGGCGACCCCCGACAGCGGAAATGTGCCGGATGCGATTGCTTTGCCAAAGGTCACGCCATCTGGATTCAGCTCCCAGGCAGAGCTCAGAAACAAGCTTTCACCCTGCCCGTGGCGACCTGCCGGGTGCAGCCAAAGCATCAAACACAAATGCAGCGATGAAGCAGGGCATTCTAGGAAGAACTGGTGTGTTTTTCTGCCCCCCCTCGGACCTAACCCGCACATAATCTCGTCGCACAGAACGCTTCTACCCAAGCCGTGACATAGTGAGATGACGTTCCGGAGCAGCGCAGCCGGCCAGGTTCGGCCCAGCAAGCTGGAACCCCACTGCGGCTCAAAGATACAAATGCCGACTTCTTTGTGCTCCATCAGAAAGGTTTCAAACTGATCTAGGTAGGCTTTCTGGGCTTGCTGGCTTGTCGCTGCATCCGCTGGCGGCAGAGGGTACGGCACTTGCCCAAGAGTCCGTGGTGCCTTGTTCCAGCGTGGTAACGCAGGCTGTCCAAGAGCGGTCGTCAATGCACCATGATAGGAATTCTCGGCAACTCCAATGCAGCATGTTTCATCCTTGCTTGCGCCGCTTGCAGCTGGAACGATGTTATGGGAGCGCAAGGTCGCCAAAGCTTCCACCCCTGCCCAAACTGCAGTTGCGCCTTCGAGCTGCAAATTCAGAAACCAATCGCAATCGGCTTCAGCGGCTGGCCAGGGCAAGTGAGGCGAGAGGCTCTCCACGAAGTCCGCGAGCGCGCGTGGAACGCCTGAGGCGGCAGCACTCCAAGCTATTCCTTTCCTGCACATATGGCGGCTCTCCTTGCCCTTTTTCTGCTGCCAGGACGCCTGCACTTGTATGTATTGCAAGAGGCTCCCATGGTTTGTCCATCTCCATGTTCTCGATGGCAGTCTTCTGATGATCCAAGGCTGGCCGCAAAACTTTTGCCAGTCGAGGCCCTGTAAAGACTTCTGAGCATGCTGCTCCTAGAACAAGTCTTGGCAGATTCAGGGTCTGCACTCCAAGTCGTGTCACACGTGAAACCCTGCAGCAAGGGAGGCACCCATCTCTCCTATCAGTATCGCCTCCTCCTCCCTGTCACCGTGCAGACGCCGAAGTTTGGCCCCATACCTTTCCAGCACAATTCCAGGGCCACTCTGCCCACTGACCTTGAATCCACATGACAGGTGCAAAGTCGTCTCAATTTGCTTTGCTCGCTGCCTGGACGGGTGACGGAAAAAATGCCATAGAAGCGACAGATCCGAGTCACAGGTCCTCTTGCGGCCAGGCGTTTCAGAGACGCCTGCGATTTGGCAAACAGGTCCACGTCCTTCGACGCTGTCTCCCCTGCAGCATTCAAACCACGTGGCTGGCCTCGCGCTGCCATCTTAGGTCTCAGGGGTTCTCCGACAACTTAAGCTGAAGCCAAAGCAGCGGCGCAGCTGTCAGATTGTTGACTTGTGATTTGCACCCCTGCATCCGTGTCTTGCACATTTTGTGGAAGCCCTCCGGGCGCACCGAATACGCGGCGATGGCCAGCAACTCCGCGGTGCAAGGAACCAAGGCCAGCACCTTCGGCGAGTGCAGGGGCGGAGGGACTCTGCTGGAGCCGAGCTTCACGCTCAAGTCCGGGACGAAGAAGTAAGGCTTCAGATGAAGGATGGAAATCCTCAGAAAGACTGCCTACCTTTCCCCACAAAACGAGATCTGAAAGGCGACTCTTGGGTCTGGGGAGACGGCTCCAAGCCTGCGGTCAAGAGAACCTCCGGAGGGGCGAGGAGAGGCCGGGTGTTACTGCCTCTGTGAGAAGAAAGCAAGCTGCCGACCAAGAAGAAGGCAAGCTCTTGAAGCATGTCTCTGCCGACGAATATGTCTTCCTGGAATCTGCACATGGTCCATTGCCGACGACTTTCCGACAGTCTGCCTGAATGAAGTAGCTAAAGCTCCATCCGGTCAGTATGACGCCGACCTGTGGAGAACCAGAATCCAACAACGGATGCTTCATGGGTAAGCGGCAAGCGAGATCCCGACAGACGCAGGTAAGCATAAACTCACAAACAGCGTTCGCACCTGAAGCTGAGCGTGTTTTATCCAACAAGTGGAGGTCATGTGTAGTGTATACAACACTACAAGGCCAGGACCAAATAGCCGACCTTGGCATGCTTTGCTCCACATGATCCCGCATGTGACATCACTTGGTGCAGTTTGCCAATGTGGATTGGTCTTTTCCGAGGACTCTTATGCAGTCGCACGAGGAAGGCTCAGGCCCAGCTCCGTGCGGGGATTCCCCAAGTATACGGCCCTTCTGCGGCGGGCTGACATGTTGGCCCCGCTCGACCTTAGTACCTTGAGGCCTTTGCTCAATTGATTCCGTTGCCTTAGTCCCGCTTGCTCATCCCCCGACTTCATCATGACTTTGTCCCTCTGGATCACCCTGACATCGTCCAACGACATGTCGACCCACTCTTTCCCTTATCAAGCGCTTGCCCGGTGCACTGCATCGAAGGGTGACCCCCGCTGCTGTGGTAGTTCAACAGCATGTCATCCTCCTACATATGTCCCACTTTCCACTTGTCCAGCTTCTTCACCCGACGCTTTACTAAGCTTCATATGGCCCCTGCATTCCCACCCACTGTTGCCATGCGATGCAATGGCATCATGTCGCGATCCACTGAGGATAACTTTGGCTATCCGTTCAAAAGAAATCTCGCCTCAGGACCTCGGGTTCTAGCTCCGGTGGCTAAATCACACCGCCGCCAACATCATTTCCGCCTCGCTCCTTCTCTCCGGCACCGAGCGCGAACATCTGTGGGGCATCGATGCTGCTGCTTGTGTGGAGGCTCCTCCACGCTTCCGAGTAAGCTGGAAAGCCAAGAAGCTGGGAAGCCCACGACTAAGCAAATGTGTGTGTGTGTGTTGACAACTGATTGCTTGCCTTGATCCTTTCGTGCCTCTCTGGTGCTGCCTCTCTCTGTTAATCAGTTAAGCTGCATTCTGTGGTGGGCCCGATTCTGGCTCGGGCAGTGGCGAGAAGCAAGTAAGCCAAGCCAAGCTGAAGCGGATATTGTTTCGGAAGCTGCGCCGCTTCCTTGGCAGGCGCGTGTAAGCATGAGATACCCCAGCTATCATGAAACACACCGAGAATCTGAAAAAAATAAGCACGGCACCACATGAAGCGCCGATGTTGCTGAAACATCACCATGCATGCTGGCCCACTTTGAATTCGTTGACCCGTTATGCAGCTGTCGAAACTTCAGCAGTCATTGTTGGGTCCTATCTATAGCCAGGATACTCTGTCTGACTGCAGACCATGGGCTTCAACACAACCTGCACGTAAAACATATGCAATTACGTTGCATGCACGCCTGCTGTGGGTTGCAGGCATTACAAGAGCACATATGCCTTTTTGCCAACGCCTCAGAAACTCCGTTGCAAGATTCGCAGCAGAGACAAGGACTCCAAGGACCCGGGAGCTTTCCGGGAACTATGAGCTGGTCAAACCCTGCTGCAGCGCAGTACTTTTTTATGTCAACTGATGCAATCCGCGCAGCATGACAGTGCGACTGCGCGGCTCAGACCGACGGGGCGACCCGACGGCAGCTGCAAAAGCTAAAACTATTCAATAGTTCTGTTGCAGCATCCATGATGCCACCCTTCACACAGGGGGCATCATGGCCTTAAAATGATCTTAGAGTTTAGAGGCTGTGGCGACTGCAAGATATGGACAAAGGAGGCCACACGACTCAATTTGAAATCTGCGTCTGTCTTCTGCTCGTGCGTTGCCGGCAGACAATCGGGACTACTTAAGCTGAATTGGAGAACACAGCAACTCTGCAGTTTACGGTATAGTTGTATGACTGTTGTATTGTAGGTATAGTTGTGTTTGGCGTGTGTTGTACATTAGTGTCTACTAGTTGGTGCACTCTTTGCTGGCCGAAAAAACAGCTGCTTCACACAGCTGCTCAGGAATCAACAGCAAAGGCGACTTATTCTGAATGCAAAAGGCAAAAAACAGAGCAGCCACACACCCGCAGTGTTGTCTGCGGTTGCAACACGGCCGCTCTGCAAATCTCTGTACGTCCGAGCCAGGTCACTCTGTAGGCTCTGCAAGGCCACGCACTGGCCCCACCTGGCATCGAAACAGTGTTGGAGGGCACGCAAGTGCTCTTCTGCCGGCCTTGGTGTGCCCACTTTGCCCTAAGCCAACTTCACCAAGGCTTGGATCTCGGCCTGTCAAGCGCTTGCAAGAAACAACCGCAGGCAAGCCCAAGCCGCCCATTGGACCTCCAGCTTCATGAGAAAGTCCAGAGCCTCCCACCGGAACCCGACGCCGAGCAGAACGCATTCACATGTTGCCTTTCAGCTTCTCAGCGTTGCCTCACGAGGTGTTGGTCTGGAAACCACCACCTCCACAAGCCAAGTTGGCAAACCTCGTGAGTGTAAGCGAGAAAAACAGAGGCTGTTGTCTCGTTGACCGAGTGTCGCACCATCTTGGGGTCCGACGACCTCCTCCCCTTCTCTTACATGGCAGTTGTGCCTCAGCAAAGACATCTGCGCCAAACGCGCTCTTCGCGAATATCGCGGCTGCGAAGCTCTCTACCTCAAGATCGTCTGGGCTCAGCGGTGGGACACCGTCTCCCAGCAAACCACCGTGCAGGATGATTGCTTCACATGTTCCACATTGACTTCGAATGCTACCCACTTCCTGACCATTGTTCCAATACGCCCTTTTCTAAACATTACGGCGTCATTACGTCGAACCAATCATATACGTGGAACGGCCGCCCTTCTTCCCACTGAGACGCAGGCGAAACAACACCCTCACGTTGCAGCAAAGGCTTCATGAAGCTGAGGTCCACAAGCCTGGCACAAAGCACCAAACATCCCAGCTGGCATACTCAAAGGTGGCCCAACCTTCCAGACCGCAGCGCATTCACCTCGCACTCGATTTTGGCACAGATGCTCGCGCTCAGAGCAATGATTTCATCAAGCAGCGTCGGCATTGGCGATGCACTCAGCGGGCTTCCTGCAAGAACTGAGCGACAAGGTCATGAACATTGGGCAAGCTGGCGGCGGCCCGACTAATGCCGCTTGATAGTCATCAAGAGCAAAGGTCGGAAGGTCGCACGCCCAGTGACCACGGGGGGGGTGAAAGTGCCCCCAAGACCATTGCGTGCATCTTCTGCGCCTTGAACCGCAGTCGTTCCAGAATGGCTTGGACAGCGAGTGTTGACTTGCGCATGCCTGGATGTCCAATAGCATGCGTTTGGGTGTTGGTTGATGCTTGATTGCATGAAGCTGCTGCTCAAGCTGGTCGACCACCCGTGGGATCACATGATATTTCACTTCGATGTGGGCGGCTGTGCTGGCTGCAAGACTCTTAAGATAAGTAAGATTCATGTCACAGGTTCATAGATCAAGTGACCCATACGTTTCGAAGAACCCAGATTTTCACAATAGGGGTGACGGGGGAAGACCACAAAACACGCTCATGTCAGTCCCGCATTTTGCTCTTCGCGGACCTGCGCTTTGCTGTTTGTGGCCGGAGGTTAAGTGTGAAAGGGAAGCACTGCGATGGAAACCATCTAGTCAACAGAAAGCTTCTTGCTTGGCCGCACGTCCTCGTTGCCACTGGCCGCGATGGAATTCCAGCCGCGCAGAACAATGTTCTGGGCAGACGACATGTACTCAAGCACTTCACAGCAACCTTTCTCAACGAGCCAGACAGACTCTTCCACGAGATCCACCTGACACACGTTTCGAGCTAAACACAAAGCACTCAAGGACACTTTCAGCATGTTGCACAAGACACTGCTTAACATGCAGGCGTGACCCCCCAGGTTTTGAGATTAGTGGAATATACCGGGCCACCACCTCAAGGACTCGCAGTACAACGTCAAAGGCAAAGGCTAGCAGCTAGCATGCGTGATCAACACGACGCATCACGGGCCCGGACCCATTCGGGCATTTACCTGCAAAGTGTACCACAGCCGCAAAGAGCAGTGCCCCGCATGCAAGCCAGGACGGCAAGGCTTGGTTGCCTCGATGAGTTGAGCTCCGTGTTGGCTGGTGTATTTCAGCTCCACGTGGAAGATGCCATCCTCCAAAAAAAGGACCGACTCATCGGATCAGGTCTCCTCTTGCGCTGTTGCCGCGTCGCCTGAAACCCAAGCGCCTGGTGACAGGATGTGACAGGACAGTGCACAAAGGCTACGGCACAAAGGTCTGCTTGCTTTCTACGTCGCCTTGACGCTGCTGACTGCCATCTCCCGCAGCGCCAGCTGCCTGTCACGAGGCCTGAAGTGCTGGTATTGCCGTTCTGAACGCACGAGAAGCCGGAAAAGCTACAAGACAAGAGATGAGCAATATGAGCAAAGGATGTAATAAGCATCAAGCAACAGGTGGTACGAGTACGATGCGAAATGGACACTCTGAATGTGTTCATTGCAAGGAGACGATGTTGAGAGTCTGCGGCAGCCTGCTCAAATGTGTCGTGGAATTGAATGCACTGCTGCACTGCTGCCACTGCTTGCAAGAGATGCGCAGGCGCCAAGTGGGAATTCGCTTGGGAACCAACAGGAGAGATGGAGAGACCGCCCACGTCTCGTTGAAATAAGGCTCCAGCCTCTGACACGATCGCAGTGCACCAGAAAGCTATTTTGGGAAGCCTGTGCTTTGGGGCACAGACGTAGGACCATTGTCCGACACTGCCGCATACTGCCATTCACCATCTGACATGACGACATCCACATCAACCTCCCGGACTGGCACGGCTCATGTAAAGGCAAATGCTTCATCCAAGCGCCTCTTCCCCATCAAGGTAGCTTTCGAGCACAAAGCGTGCCCCGATCACCGCACTTGCGCCTACGGCTGCCCCTGTGCATGCGACAGGGAAATGCAAAGAAAGACGGCTGAAACTCAAAGTTTCAGGCAGAAGTTGCAAGGGCAGTGGGTGCAACAGGAGATCCTCCGGCCTTGTTGCCCATCATCCTGCGGGGCTCAGAGGCGGAAGAGGCCCTATAGTACTATAGGCACTAGACTGAGTCATGCTGTGCCCTCTACGTCGTCTTTACGCCGAGCTTTCCAAGGCCAGTCAGGCTGTTTACCGCGATCTTTCCCGTGTCGCATACGAGCACTTGTGTGCTGGTCTGGTTGCTGACATCGACAAGAAGCTGGAGAAGTTTGTCGTTTTCGTCGGTGCAGGAAGGAGGAGTCGATGAGACTTCGCAGTCGAAGGTACCATACGTTTCGAGAGGTGTCCTACCAGGATGCCCCCGAATGTGCCCCAAACAAAATGTTGTGGTGCAGCCTCGGCCTCGGAGAAGGACGGCCCCTGCGCACGGTGACCGCTGCGCCGAGTATCTCCGAGTACAGTAAGTCCACCATTCCAAGGCCCATCCCATACGACAGAAGTCAGACATCCACGCTCGTGGTCTGCCGTGGCCGTTGCTGGCATCAGCCGAGGACGACATCTTTGCCACAACTCGTCTGCACACTACCAATCTGCAGAACATAGCAGTCGTAGGCCAGATCCTCAGTGTCGACGTCCCCTACGGCCTCGCAGCTGACCTGGAATCGCCTGCTCGAGAAGCCTGAGATTAATGTCGACTGGTGATGCATGCCATGCCGTTTTGACTGCTTTGCTACTGGCATGTCACTATGGACTTCTATGGGCTTGTTTCAGGACACCTTCCGGCAGTGTGGTCTGCTTCTCATGCACGTTGTACTCCGTCGCCAGCAACCTGAAGACCACAATCCATACGAGACGAGGAAGCAAGGGCTCTTTGCGATAAAGGAACAGCTGAAACTCTTCAGCGCCGAAGCCTTGGTGGACGACTCTGCATGCTCCTGTGAAGCCTGAGGCCTGAGCCTGCACCACAAGCTCCAGCCGCCGAAGCACGGTGGTAGGACGCCGCATTCACGATTATGGCGAATCCCCCTGGCTCCAGGAAGCGAGAGACCGCGTCCAAGACCGCCTGCCCCATCCAGAGTTCCTTGATTTTGCATGGTCTTCGCTTGAAAAAGGAGCTACGGCTACGTGGCTGCAGTCCCGGGGCATGGATGATCTCAGAGGCAAGAACCACCTCGAGCAGGACAGCTGCTGCACATGAGCCGCTCACACACGAGGAGGCTTAGGCCTGGAAGGATGGAGCGGAGGTGGGCAGAGCACACCAATCCAGTCGTAACACGGAGACCTTCGGACCGAGGCCTGGCTCAGAGATGTGCCGACCCAAAGCCCAAAGTTCCCCAAAGCTCTCAGACTCTCAGACTCCGAGTCCCCAGCCATCCAAGGCCAAGGCTTCGAAGTCGTCGAAATCCTCCGCATGAGAAACTGAAGTGAAGCACTCCGGACCGGCCGACCGGCCCCACCTTCGCATCGATACCTCGGCCCTTCATGACGTCGGCCAGATTAAGCCGCAGCTGATGAAGCGCAGCCGGATCCACATCCGTTGCGACGACTGTGTGAGCTTCCGCCAGCACAGCAGCCATTGATGGGATTCCATGGTACCCAGCCCCAATCTCAAGCACCCGCTTTTCGGCAACTAGTTCTGGACAGCTCAGCACCAGTTTGGCCAGCAGCTGCGATCCAGGATACCTTGGCATGCTTCTAATGCAGATCCGATAGCTTTACCGTGGTGATACATGGATCGGGTTAAGACTTCCCCTTGGCAAGCGGACTTCGCAATGCTGGCCCACGGTGATTGGCAAGGCCCTTGATGATGTTGAACCCGAAACTTGCAAGCAACTCGATATGCTTGCTGCTTTGGTACAGCGTGTTTGCGATTGGGTTCTTGACCTTCTCCTGCTTCTTGCAGCTACGCAATGTGCACTGCAGTCTTCGTGGACACAACCTAACAGCGCAGAAGCGAGGGAGCGGGGATGAGCTAGGAGCTCTTAGATTCTCAGATTACAACTATGCAGAGAGGCTCTCACAGGGACTTGTGGAGAGGTCAACGAGACAGAAAGGCTCATGCGACAGAGGCACTGAGATGACAGATCGTCTGTTAGACCCCGTGGTGCATGGCCTCGAACGCGTGGAGTGATAGAAAGGGGACTCAAGTAAGTCATCAAGCACGGAGAGGCTGCATTGATTTCCGAATCCCGGGCCGTTGCCTGCAAACCAGCGTCGCATCTCCTCCGAGCCGGAGACTTCCAGCATGAGTGGCCGACCCCCAAGCAGCCCGTGCTCCGACGAAAGTGGTTCCTGAACACTCGAGACATGTGATTCCATACTGGTCTCTGACAGGAACACGTGTCGTCGAAAGGAACGCCACCGTGCAAATGAATGTTGATCCATCAATAATCCTTCTTCTGGAAATGGTCTCTCTGGATTCGTTGATGCCTTTCGCGGAACTTTCACGCGGCATGTAGCTAGCAGCAATAGTGACTAGTAGTAGACATAGTACTAATACGATAGGTAGTTGTAGTAGGAACAATGCTAGCAAAAAAAGGAATACTAGTAGAAGTACAGTAGTAGTAGTAGTAGTAGTAGCAGTAGCAGTAGCAGTAGCAGTAGCAGTAGCAGTAGCAGTAGCAGTAGCAGTAGCAGTTGCAGTAGCAGTTGCAGTTGCAGTTGCAGTAGCAGTAGTAGGACTTCTATTAGTAGCAGTAGTAGTAGTAGTAGTAGCCGTAGTAGTAGTGGTAGTGGCAGCGGTAGTGGTAGGGTTGGTGGCAGTGGCAGTGGCAGTGGCAGTGGCAGCTTTGAGCTTTGAGCGCACCGGATCCATCCAGCTAGCGACGGACAAAAGAGCAGGCGATAGCCCGGCATCATAAAGACGCACAACCTTTGGCTGCCTCACACCTCACAGAAATTGCCACCGTCCCGTAGGACCTAAGCATGGCAACCAGCAGTGCAAGAGACGAGTTGCTCCTGCAGTCAAAAAGGCTCCGGAGTCAGAGCAGGCCCGTTGTCAGCTTCGCTGATACACCAATGCGTAGCAGCTAGTAGCGTGCCAGGGCGGCAGCTCATTCGGATTCACCGCGTAAGCAGCACGCCGATCATCGCAGCACCACGCCTGTGTCTCATCGAAGAGGAGAGCCTGGTAGTGGCCTGATCGCGGATGCTCCCCATGATGACATATAGTCGCGACACGATGGTAAGCATGAGGCCTGACATGTAACCCTGCATCAATGTACACCGGCAGCCGAAGGACCTCGTCAACCAGGACCGAAGTATGAACTTTCCGTACACGGCCATCCTCTGAGCTGAAGCGTCCCAGTTGTATGATAAGTACTGAGGGAGCAGCCGTAAAAGCATGGATGGCCTCCTGCGCATGCCATTGATCAACCAGAGATTGTACCTGCAATGCTGCAAGACCCGGCGGCAAGTTGGGTAGATGTAGTAGAAGAGGCTGAGTGCACTGCCCCACATCCCCAGGCTGCCCCACCATTGGAATGCCCGTGCGGGCCTCCCATTCCCCCTGCACAAGAGTAACTCCATGCCGGTCAAACATATACGCTGCAAACTCCACAACGTCATGCTGCCTGTTGATGTCTCTCCACCCCCGAATCAGTGGTCGCCACATCATATCCTTAGCGAGTGAACGCTGTCCGCACCCTGTAAGTCCACATAGATGTCGAAAGAATTGAGCACATCGCCCCATTTGTGGAAGCCTGGCTTCCGCATCAAGTTCGATGGCCCACAGCATGGCCTGCACCCAACTATTCATGCAGCAATGGTTGGACTCGTTCCCCAAGACAAGAGTAGTGGCCCGCCTCATCGCCGCCCCACGAGTTCCCGGATCTTCTCGGCCAGCGGGCCCCGTCGAAGCGTAATTCTTGTACGCAACCCCAATCAACTGCAAGACGCAGCTGCCCTGAAGCTTCATCATGAGATCCCATGCCTGTTGCCCCGAGCCCCGACTGGATAGGTCGAGGTAAAAGGTAGCCTGAGATTCCATGGTTTCCGTGAGTTTGCGAGTGCAATGGAATCGTGTCACCACTGGCCCCTTGAGCGACGCATAGAGCTGCTCCACGGTTTGGCGCATCTCCTCGTTCGGTGGCGGCTTCCGATCCTTGTCTTCCTGAAGGCACCGAAGGGCGGGGTTCCACTGCTGATACTTCCAATGGTGATTGGCGTCCAGCCACCCCATCGATTGCACCTCCTTGAGCTTCTCCTTGTCGGCCCAGACCTGCTCCATTCGAGAAGCTAGCTCCCTGAACAAGGCCAAGGCGAGCACAGTGCGAGGAGGCTGAAACTGTTCGCCCCACGTCGGAGTCTCCGCCTGCTTCTTCCGGTAGAGGGTAGCTGTGCAGTAGAGAAGATTGAGTACCGAGTCGGTCCCCGCCTTCATGAACAGGATTAATGAGTGGTCCTGCTTTAGCACCTGAAGCTCCTCCTCCTGCTTCAGCACGAGTTTTGCTGAAGTCACTAATCCGTCGGCTGGCGGCTGTGGCTGGGGTCCGAACGAAGACTTTGCACGTTGAGGCTGCTCCGTCGGTCGCCGGCGTTTGTGGCTCGACTCCTGTTTCACTTCTCCAAAGAACTCGCTCAGAGCATCGTTCTCCGCGAACATCCTGCGCAACAAGCACCATGACGGCGCATTGCCACGCCACTGTGCACTTGACAAGATGACCCTTCCAGTCCTTGCACTTTGCTTGACAATAGAGACACGTGGAGCTGGCGGTCGCGGTTTTCACGACTAGGGTCTTGATGCGGGTGCCAAGTTGTTGTAGTAAATCAGCGTGTGTGTATTGATAATGTCTCTTCAATGTGCGATGAGAGCTACACCACTGACCACAAAGTGCACATGTCTGCAATAGCTGTGGTAGAACATGTTTCAAGGGGATGAACGCATTGATGCGTAGATGTGCTGCGGGGATACGGGAAGCTCCGAACTCGCCATGTGCATGAAACTGTTGCTGCTCACCGGTTCCGGAGAGAAAATGGCCGTGCAACTGTTTCCATTGATGTGCAGCGCAAGAGACTGCCATTTAGAAAACTTCTCGCCACACCCGTTGCAGATCGGTAATCCTCCTCGTGAGTGAACAGCCTTGTTGAAAACTGTTTTAGGTTGCTCATGAATATCATGTGCTCTCCTAGCATGTGTCTTCAGGGCAGCCGAGCTAACGAAAGAAGCTTCACAAATGGGGCACTCCCAAATGTCCGCGCCCTCAGCCGGAGCATCAGGTTCCTGAAGAAGAAGTATCCTGGCATTTATATGCGCACTCCAGGAGGGACTCCACATCCAGTCGGAATGGGCCTCCGCAGCCCTGCATTCTCGTTCATGAGCTTGCTGCAGCAGGTCTGCCACGGTATGAATGCTGTACTTGCGCATGATGTACTCATGGGTATCACCAGTGAGGTGGGCCTGATTGGACACGATGGCCCGAACATGTCTCATCATCGCCCTCTGGGCCTCAAGGGTGTGATCCCCTGTCAGGCCACAACAGTGCAGACCATAGGTCAGGGTACTGAGTACACAGCTGCGCCATATTTGCAGCTTGTAGCCAATGCTCATTTTCCTCGAGTGCAAAATGGCAGCCAGTGCCCATCGCCGATTGTTTGCTTTCGCCACTCGGTGGCGTAGAGACTGCAACTCAAACGATCCATACGACACAATGAGTCCAAGGTAGTCCGCCTGTCGCACAAGTGGTAGCCATTGCGTTGGGTCCCCTGGGGACAGCAGAAGCCGCCGTTCCTGTGCATGCTTGCGAATGAAATGCTAATGCACTTTAGAAGACATGGCGCCAGCAACTTTCAGGATGGCCTTTGTTTTCTCGTAGTTAATCTTGAGGTGGTACATCTTGAACACCTGGAAGACTACTCGTACTTCATCCATGCAATGCTCGAATTGAGCATAGGAATTGTAGATCCAACGCAAGTGGGAATCATCCACGGTGATTGAACACATAGCGAACCTGGATCAGCCAGACGAGCAGTATGTCTTGTACACCGAGGGGAACGCCCGCCAGGTCCATGGCATCCTTGACGTGCTCCCATCTGGCCAGGTCGAACGCCGCACTTGGGTCCATACTAATTTGCAATCCACCTGTACATATTGTGGCGGCCGCTGACCAGCAGCCCGCTGATGAATGGTAAGCCTGTCGCCCTGTGCTCGTTCTCGAACCTGGTGGCAATGTTCGAAGACCTGTCGAGGTGCCGTACTGGTGCTGCGGCCAGGGATATAAGCTGTCTGAGGATGCCGACGGACAAGATCAATCAAAGCCTTCCGAGCCTGTCGGAGCAATAGTGTCATCACACGTTTACCCAGGCAGTCTTGCAGACCGATAGGACGCCAGTCCAGGGGTGAGCGATTGCGGCCATGTGCCTTGGGGAGGAGCGCGACAGTGGCGTCCGACCATTCCGGATACACCTGTGGTGAGTTGGAGTTCCACTTACAATTAATGTCGGTGGCAAGAGCCTGTGCAATATCTGAGCCACATGCCTTGAGAAGGACGGGCGGAGCACTGCCACTGGGAACAGCCTTGCGAGGGTTGAGACGTCTGAGAAGCTCCTCGAGGTCGGCAGCATCGATAGTGACGCCTGAGTCCGAGGCGCGAGGCTGATAGGTCCAGGCCGGCTCCGCCGTCCCCACCCCATATCTGTCTCCGTAGGCTTGAACAATCCACTGCAGTTCCTCCTCCGGACTGAGCATATGTCCATCCCTGTTCAATTGTAGACGCTTTCTGGGCGCCTTCGGTGCCAATTGTTTCACAATCTTCCACATTCCGAAGAGGTGGCCGTCACGGGCAGAGATCTGAGCCTGCTCCAGCAATTCATCACGTTTCTGCTTGACACGCTGCTTCGACCTCTGTTTGTGAATTTGATGCGCCTTTTGAAACTGTGCCCAAAGTCTCCAGGCACTGAGGATCCCCTGTGCGGTGCGACGACACTGTCGCATCTGCCGAAAGATCTCCCACATATGCCTGGCTGAGTGGGCAAGTTCCACTGACTGAGTAGGCCTTCGCTCCGGTCGCGGTGGTAGTGTGTACCACTTCGCCGCCGCCTGAAGCAGAGACTGACTTAGGTTGTCCACTCCCTGTACCTGAGCACCCACCTCTTCTCGTAGACATCGAAGGGCCGCGGGTGGCGTCGTTTGCCGAATGTCCCGAAGAAGGAGCTCCTGATCAAATCGTACACTGCGAGACTGGGGCGCCACCACATGTGAGGCCAGACGCCTTGGCATAGAGACCACCGCTTCAACCGGGTGATGATTGGCTCCTTCCCTCCAAGCTCCGACGGGGAACTCATCGATGATTTGCGCTCCTCTGGCCGCCGCGTCCGCTTGCCTCACCCTGCATCTGTGTGTTCTGAGCACATGGCAGAAACCTCGGCATGGGCAACTCGCCACTTTTACCTTTGGTGACATAGCCTCGCAGATTGACTTTATCATCGTGAGGTCCATGCTCAGCACATTTGTGAAGATCCTTAGCATCCTTATATCTTGTGGAAGTAGGAGTCAGCACACAACTACCACAGACAGGTGGGTTCGGCGAAACGGGGCAGTTGAAGTCCCCGGCCAATAGAAATGAACTGCGCTGCGGCAAGCCTGCCACACATTTCTGAAGCTTTGCGAGAAGAGAGAGGCGTCTGTCAAAGACGCCTTCCGCATCGCTGACCGAGTACTGGTACCAGTTCACGATGTCCACCGACGATTGTCCTCGAGGAATTCGTACGTGGAGTAGTCTGCCCGGGTGGGCTGCTACGTACTGAATGTCCTCCGCCTTGACCAGTTTGGTGGAGATCATGGTCAGGAGTCCTGCGACCCTATCTTCTTTACCAAACCCTTGGCTATGGATATAATGGAAGACCTTGTTGGTCCAGGTGCTGTCATGTCGCCATTTGGTTTCCTGCACACAGATGATATCATAGTGCCTTTCCCGGACATACGTTTCAAGCTCCTGAAAGATGTTGGTCGTAAGACCGCCTGCATTCCACGTGAAGGTACGCCAGGAGTCAGTAGTAGGTAGCACCATATCCTGTCGACGTCCAACGAACTGAGGCTGGAGCTGTCGCCGTTCGAACCAGGTCCATGGCCTCCATCGTCCTTTGTAGGGTGTGCCCCCCATACGACATGCTCTGCCATACGCACGTCGATAAGACCGCTTGCCACTGCGAGTGAGGTGTAACTGGGAGTTGGGCTCACTGACCCTCCGTAATCCACTAGGCTTCGCTGCCGAACCATGTTCAACAGCTCCAGGTGCCGCCGTGGAAAAAGCACCAACCCTCGCATCTACGAACACAGACTGTGTTGGCTGCATGTGAGATGAATCATAGGATTCTTATGGGGGGAGGTGCCATACCCCCCCCCAAAGCCACAGGCTTCAGCGAAGCTTGTTGAAAGGAAAGTTGCGTTTTCGGGGCACATGGCTAGCGAAGGTGCCGGCGAGTCTAGCCCGAGTGAATCGTGATTGTCCTATTGAGGCTGAAACAGGGGTGTTATTGAGGCTGCTGGCTGGGGCTAGCGAGGCTCTCCCGAGCGAGTCGTGATTTGCCTATTGAGGCTCAAATGGGGTGTTATTGAGGCTGGGGGTGGCAGCGCTTCAAGCCTTNGGCTGCTGGCTGGGGCTAGCGAGGCTCTCCCGAGCGAGTCGTGATTTGCCTATTGAGGCTCAAATGGGGTGTTATTGAGGCTGGGGGTGGCAGCGCTTCAAGCCTTTGGACGCTGATACCCCCCAGGGTGCGACTCTGTGAAACGTGGCTTGCTGTTGCCCTGTAAAACCATAAACCCTAAACTTGTGGAGACTCTTGTGAGGCCTATTGAGGGCTATTGAAGACTGTTGAAAGCTTTAAACCCTTACAGTCTTCAATAGCCCTCAATAGGCCTCACAAGAGTCTCCACAAGTTTAGGGTTTATGGTTTTATAGGGCAACAGCAAGCCACGTTTCACAGAGTCGCACCCTGGGCAGGCCGTGGTG